>BTHU01000001.1:56199795-56374795 GCA_036184795.1 Tokudaia tokunoshimensis | reverse complement strand
CTGTTAAAAGCAACCTTAGCACCTGAGCCCAGAAGGTCACCGCTCTGGTAAGCCACCAGTGACAGCCAGTAAGTGGTTGAGACGGTGGCTTCAGTTGCAGGTGAATTTCCCCAGCCTTGCTAAGAGATAGCAAGGGCGTGGAGGCAGAATTTGAGGTTCAGGGAGCAGCCCCACGCTGGTGGAGAAGGTGGCTTTCATCCTCAGCTTACGGTCCCAGCTACAGCCGGGAAGCCTGCCAGTGTGGAATGTGTCCGAGAGTGTCCTTACACCTGGTTCAGGAGAACAGAAATGAAAATCCACAAAGGCTTGCTGACCTGTCACCTTCTCTTGTGCAGGTGGATGGAAGCATGCCTAGGGGAGGACCTGCCGCCCACCACAGAGCTGGAGGAGGGCCTTAGGAATGGAGTCTACCTTGCCAAACTAGGGAACTTCTTCTCTCCCAAAGTGGTGTCCCTGAAGAAAATCTACGATCGGGAGCAGACCAGATACAAGGTGAGTCCCTTGCCTGGTGCTTAGAATATTCCTGTGAGCGTGAGAGGGCTAGCATGCGTGTCCTGTGCGACATCTGTGGAGAAACCCATGCAAGGTGTGTGCTTGTTCCAAACAAAGCCCCACCCTTAAGAAGCCCAGGGAAATGGAGTAGCACAGAGGGAATACTTTGGGAAATGGTGTCAGCTGAGCAGTTCTGGTAGCGTTCTCTGACAGGGCGATTGGTCTAGAGCTTCTCAGCCCTGGATGATTTATTTTTTTTCATTCTTAGAAAGTAGAGGAAGTGACTGGGGGAGTTACCATTGTCACAGAGAATTAGGCACTGAAGTGTAGCTATGATGACTTTGGGAAAATCCCCCCTACGATGCTAGAGGAGTTCAAGATAAAATGGGAAAGAGACTTAATTTCAAAAAGCTTAAGTAAGTAAATGGACTGAGTCCTGTGACCATCCCTGAAAAGGATGATTATGAAGTTGAGAAGGACCAGATTTCCCAACTCTAGAGCTCCTGACAGGAACTTGTCCCTGAATTATTTTGAAGGGCAGTGGAGGTCTGCATTGTCAGAGTGTAAAGAGCTGACTTTCAGGACTGAGCCAAAAGACATATGAGCTAAAGCTACAGACTGTACAAAATGGTTTTTATGTTTTAGGTTTAAATTCATGTCAAGAAGGTATAGGTCTTTAGCCAAAATCACTACGTGTATTAGTCATCTAAAATGAGAAAAATCAGAGTAAGAAAGATTTACTGTGGCCCGCAGTTTCCTAGGTCTGTGGTCAGTTTGCTCCGGTCTTTCTTGGCTGTAGCAAGGAACAAAGCTCACAAGACTCACCTCAGGGTGGCTGAGAAGTGAGGGGAGTCAGGAAACAGACTGAACGAGTGACCCACTGCCACCCATCGGGCCAATCATCTGTGAACTCAATCAATGGATCAGTCATTGATGATGTTAGGACCCTCATCACATACACTCACCTCTTTGTACTATTAGTTGTGGACTTAAAAAACAAAACAAAACAAAACAAAACCAAAAAACCTTAGGAATCTTAGAGGGCATTCTAGATCCAAACCATGAAATCCTAAACAGAAGCAAATCCCCCTTCCCCCCAAACAGGGTTTCTCTGTGTAGCCCTGGTTCTGTAGACCAGACTGGCCTCAAACTCAGATATCTTCAGGCCTCTGTTTCTTGAATGTTGGGATTTAATACCACTATGCCTGACTAGAAACTTATTTAAAAATGAAAGACTTGCCGGGCGGTGGTGGCACGCCTTTAATCCCAGGGCTTGGGAGGCAGAGGCAGGCGGATTTCTGAGTTCGAGGCTAGCCTGGTCTACAGAGTGAGTTCCAGGATAGCCAGGGCTTCACAGAGAAACCCTGCCTTGAAAAACCAAAAAAAAAAAAAAAAAAGACTTAATATTTTGAATTTTAAGTAAACAATTATGATAAAGACATCTTTAGAGCTATTCCCCGCCTCCCCCTTTCCTCAGACAGGGTCTCGCTTGTGTATCCCTGGCTAACCCAGAACTTACTATGTAGATCAAGCTGGCCTGGAGCTCACAGAGAGCTGCTTGCCTCTGCCTCCTGAGTGCTGGGGTCAAAGGTGTGCACTGCCACTGCCCCGCACTGGAGCTGTTCTGTGGATAGCACAGCCACCCACTAATGCAGAGGAGAGGTTTTCTTGTCTCACTTTGTAACCCTGGCTGGCCTGGAACTTGTGACAATTCTGCTTTTGCCTCCTGAGTGGCACAGGTGTATACCATCATATGCAACCTTATATTAATTAAAAAGAAATAATTTGCAGCAGCAATTTCTTTAAAAAACCATATATATATGCATGTATATATATGTATGTGTATATATATATATATGTATATGTGTGAGTATATATATATATTTCTTTGTAGATGGGCATGGTGACACAAGCCTTTGATTCTAGCACTCAGGTAGCAGAGATAGGTGGAGCCCTGAGTTTGAGGCCAACATGGTCTAAAAAGAGAGTTCCAGGACAGCCAGGGCTACATACCCTGTCTCAAAAAAAAAAAAGAAAAAAACCAACAAAAAACAAAACAAAACAAAAAACAACCAAACAAGTAAAAACTATGTATATCCCTTTATCTCTTTGTAAATCCGTCTTGCCCCAAACTAACACACATAGGGGTTGGGGCTGTAGCTCAGAGGGTGGAGCTCTTGACTAGCAAGTGTGGGTCCCTGGGTTTGATACCCAGTACTGATTTGAAAACAAGCAGATGGGCACTTGCAGGGGATTATTTCTAGGTACATTATGAAAACCACGACTGATAGGTTGTTTCTGACTATCTGCTCCAACCCCGCACTAGCCCATGTGGTTTGTCTGGGCACCATCTCATCGGGCTCGTGGCAGATGCACAATATCACTGGTAGATGAAATGCCTCAGACTGCAAGGCCGAATGACTTGCCCATGGTCACGGTAGATGTCCACACCCAAGAACCGAGTCTCAGATACAGTGATTCCAGAGACCAAGCTGTAAAGCACACTGCTGAGGGAGGTTCTCCAGGCAGTTTCTAAGTGAGAGGAGGGCAGAGTGTAGCTTCCTGGTACTGAAGTGGGAGTGTAATGACACTTAAGGGAGGGATGGGTAGCATCAGAAGAACCTTTACATGGCACCTGCCAACAGCCGCGATGCCCTTGTGCTTTCTTCCAGGCTACCGGCCTGCACTTCAGACACACGGATAACGTGATTCAGTGGCTGAATGCCATGGATGAGATCGGATTGCCTAAGGTAACCCACGGGGTGCCCGTGCTACTGCCGGTTTAGGCAAGATCGCTCTCATTTAACCTGCAGACTTATTCTACAGAGCACTGAACAGTCTGCCTGTCCTTCCTCTGTCCTTCCTTCCATTCATCCTTCCCTCACTTTATTCCTCTCTTTGTTGTTTTTGAGATAGTGGCTCAAGTTCAAGCTGTACTCCAGGCCGGCTTGGAACTCAGTGCTCCTACCTGAACTTCCAGAGCACTGGGTTTATGGGAAAAGGCCCCATGCTGGCTAGTTTTTGCCTGCTCCTTCTTAATGATAAGGGTTCTTTTCAGTTTGATTCAGGAAAAGAATGTCTCTTTTATGTTTGTTCTTTTTCCTTGGTAAGGAAATACTTTTCATTGCTATGGGGGGATTAGGTGGTGGTTTTTATTCTCTTAGACTTCCCTGTGGAGCCAAGTTTCTGTAACTGAAAAAGACTAAGGATACAAGTGAGCTGTGGAGAGTCGTGAAGTGACCGAGTCCCACAGTGCTCGGTCTCTGGTGCTCAGCACAGTGCTGAGTCCTTCATTACACAGCAGCTGTGACTCAAATGTGAGCGCAGGCTGAGAGGCCAGCCTTCACTCCGCCTCCTCAGAGCAGGGTGCTGAGGTGCTTTTCCCTGTCGAGGGGACCTTTGAGATCTCGGTCCCACAAATGTCAGGAAATGCACTGCACCAAGTTGCTATGGTTACCTGGCCTTTCTGTGCACCTATACCTCCTGCTCCCCTTTTCTGTAATGTAAAATGCATGCTAGTTTGAACTACTCTACTGTGTGCCTGTGACTTCCTGCCTTTCACACAGTGTTGTCATCTATGAGTGAAGATAGTTTAGCTTTCTTTGAATGGTATTTAGAGCGTGTTTATGTTTGCCATTGCTAGGGGTCTTTTGTTGTTTGTTTTGTTTTGTTTTGTTTTGTGGTGGTACTAGAGAACAACCCAGGCCTCAATGGTGGCTAGGCAAGTGCTCTCCCCTTGGGCTGTGTCCTCAGCGTTCATTGGTTTTATATTTTGAGACATTCTCACTGAGTTGCCAAGGCTGCTCTTCAGCTAACTATGCACCCAGGCGAGCCTTGATCTTAGAGTCCTTCTGACTTAGTCTCAGAAGTTTGGAGATACCCTAAACCCTTCATCTGGTCCCTCCCCAAACTTTCTCCATTCATCTGAAATGCCTCTTTTATCCATCCACCATCACAACAACTTTGTGGCCCGATTCCCCAGCTTCCTTCCCCCAGGAGTCAGCAGAGCCCGCATCCTGCCTCCGTTCTCTAAGCTCTGCTTTTATCCTTTGCTCCAAAGCTAGGGTCCATCCTTGTCCCACTTGCCAAGACCCCACTTGTCTGGCTTTGAACGTGATAGCAGTCGTCTGATTTCACCCTACTTAACTACCTTGTTTTCTGTTGCTTTCTGGGATACCTTCTTAGCCTTGCAGAGAGCTCTAGGCTCTCTCCTGCGTACTGCTGTGTTCAGGAAGATCTTTTCCTGCGGTCTGGTCTATCTGAGTAAAGGTCTTTATTCTTTTCCAGATTCTTCTAACCAATCCATTCAGTCTGCTTCTTTGATTTCTTCCTAGATTTTTTACCCAGAAACCACAGATATCTATGACCGGAAGAACATGCCAAGATGTATCTACTGTATCCACGCCCTCAGGTAACCAGGGCTTCTTGATAAAACAAGTCACCTAAGGATAACTGCTCAGTCCAGTGTGGTTTTTTTTTTTTGTTTTTTGTTTTTTGTTTTTTTTTGGTCTGTGCTGTAAGAATGAAAGGGGTTTTACATCAACTTCAGGATTTTCTAATGGGATAGAAGGCTATTATCTTTACCGAAACATCTGTGTTTTTCTAGGGAGCAGAGAGAAGGGATTTGTTTATTCCCATAATATATTATTGTTGCAGAAACATGGTATAATCTTTCATTTTTTTCTGGCACCTCTCTGAACTCTGCATCTTAATCAGGGCGTGGTGTCCTTTATCCAGTCAGCCATCTAGGACCTTCATTGTTATTTGTTCATCCATTAAGTAACTTTTATACCAACACAAACATGATAGGAGGTAAGGTATAATTTCATGGAAAATGACTTAATTTCAAGTTCCCACTTCTTAGACCCAGCAGAGTACTGAATTAGCAGGAGACAGTGCTGTGTCTGAAGGGAGGGTCAGGGAGAGGAAGACAGACACTTGGTAGTTGGGGATGGTGGTATAATGTGTTATCAGATTCCTTCATGGCTCTAGGACTGAGGAAGGTTGGGGAGGAAGTGGGATGTGAGGGTGAGATTTGTTTGCTGGGATTCCCCTTGCTATATAGCCTCTGTGTGTGCGTGTGTGTGTGTGTGTGTGTGTGTTTGTGTGTGTGTGTTTACTCAATGTTAATCTTATGAGTGAAACATAGCATGGACCTGTAAGAAGTTTCTTATCTCAAGTTAAGTCCAGGACCTCACACATGCTAGACATACCCTTTGCCGCTGAGCTGCCCCATCTCAGGACTTTTATGAGACTTGGGCTGGAACCTTGGTATCACCAGCATCATTGTAAGCGTGCAGAAGAGCAACTGCAGGTGGCTAATGCAGGTGGCTAGTACATCTCTGTGTTAAGAGCATAACGAATTCAAACGCTTGTGTCTAAGCCAAAGCCTGATTAATTCTCAGCATTGTGATTGGCTTGGCTTGCTGAGGTCTGTCTGTGGTGATAACCTTGTGAAGGCCATGCCTACAATGGCTGTCTAAACTTGGCAAGCACGGAGACTAAGCTGGCAGAATTCCTCTCTGCTCCCTCTGTAGCCTGGGTTCCAAGCCCTCAATTCTTTGAACTACAGATGAGGAGTTCCTGTGCCTTCCTAATGATGGGAGCAGGACAAAGGGAGGAAGTCCACCATTGTTCTCCCTGCTCTTGCACGTGCAGTCTGTGCTTAGAATGCACACACAGAGCAGAGTGTTCTGGCCTGGGATTCAAGGTTTCTTTCCTCCCGGGTGGTGTTTTCCTGAAAGGTAAGTTGGCAACCCTCGATAGTAGGTAGGAAGAGACTGTTAAGTACTGAGGACCTCAACAGCAGCTCTCAGGACAGACTCCCACCTCACGGCTGTGTGGGATGTCCTCTTCCTTTGTACCAGCCCCCCCCTCCCCCCTGACTTTCAGGTAGCACTGGGAGTCTTACCCACACCTGGCCATGGTAGGCAAGTGCTCTATTCTGTCACTGAGCTATGCTCTCACCGCCTCCTGGTTTACAGAGTTTTAACTGGCTCTAACTGGTGGTACTCAGTTGTTTTGTAGCTGACATTCCATTCTCTGGCGTGTTTGTGCTTTCCTTCCTTTTCCTGAAGATTTTTACACTTCTAAGAACTGATACTAGCCTGGAATTAGAAGGATCAGTGTTCTAGGTCATCCTCGGCTACATAGTGAGTTCCAGGTCAGCTAGGACTGCATAGTGAGACCCCACCACCACCACCACAAAGCAAACTGAAATAAAACCCCACCGATTTTGGTGTTAAATAGGCCCATAATCTCTCACCTTACATTAAGAAAAATAAAAACCCTTCATGTTGTGAAGATTGAGTTTAAGTTAGTGTGAGTTCATTTGTTGGTAAAACCTGGTAAGAATTAACTGAGATTACCTAGAATCTCTATGGGTATGGTTATTTAGGAAGATGCCGGGTTTATAGATTAGCTGCACAACTGTGGCTGACCCTGTAGCACTTTTTAGATTTATTTGAAGATTATTTTATTTTGCGTGCACACAAGGGTGTGCAGGTGAGGTTCAGGGCACAGTTAGCAGGAGTCGGTCCTGGGGATCAAACTCAGGTATGATGGGGAGATGCCAGGCCAGAGCAGCGGCTCCTTCGGATGTGTTTTGCTTGTTTCTGTGTCTTGCTGAGTCACCGTCTGTAAAGTCCACTGAGCTCTTCTAATTCGTTGATTCTGATCTGCTTGAGCTCCAGGATCAACCCAGCAACACAAACTTACAGACAGTTCTCTCTGAAGGATGGGTTGGTGAGATTTGTCTTTCCCTTCCTGGAGTTTAGCGTCTAGAGTTTTTTTATTCTCTAAAGAACAAAGATAAATAAAATAGCTTGTACTTTATTTTAAAGTCTTAATTAACCTGCATGGGGCTTCTGTGTCAGTAACAGGAATTTTCACTGAAGCAAGAGTCACTGGCTAAGTCATGAAGAGGCTTGTTTAAAATGTCTTATTACCTAAAACTTATAAGTGCAAAGGACTCACTGGTGCAAATGTCATGCTATTATAACATGATGTTATATTAACATCAGCGTTTCAGCATATGTTAACTTTGGGCCACAACTGGAACTTGAAATTCCAGTCTAAGGGAAAGCTTTCATCCTATTGTACCTCTCACTGTGGCACAAAAGTGTGCAAGGGGGCCCTCACTCCTCAGTGCTCCTCTTCCCAGTCTCACCCCTCCACCAGAGCTACAGCGGCTGTGGCACGAGGCCTCACTCTTTGCACGTTGGTGTCTTCTAGTTTGTACCTGTTCAAACTGGGCCTGGCTCCTCAGATTCAAGACCTGTATGGAAAGGTTGATTTCACAGGTAAGGAGTTCCAGAGGCTTGTGGAAAATGTATGACTCATTCGGTAAATCGTCTGGAAAGTTCAGCAGAGCCTGTCTTAAAGGAGAAGAGCTCTAGGAAATACTTGCTTGAGCAAGGAAGGAGGGAGAAGCCTAACTGACCTGCCCTGTTCAGGGTGGTAGGAGGAGCATGCCCCTGGGAGTGCAAACTGCTCTTCGCTTATGTGGGGGTGGCTGGTGTATTTAGGGTTTTTATATGTATTTTTTGTGTGTGTGTCAACTATTTGAGAAGAGTGACATCTAAGACGTAAAATGGTAGCATGTGGAGCTGATGTTAAATGTGTACAGGTTGTTTAAAAAGCTTTATAACTAGCACCTGTTGGGGAATAATTAAGGGGCAAGACTGGAGAGTGAGGTGTTTCAGAAACACGTTTAGTTATGTTAAAGTCTAAACTTGTTTGGTCCATATTTCCTGTATATCGTAAGTATGATAAAATACCTTATAGAGAGAAGCTTTGGAGATTGGAAATGGAGAGTCAGACAATGAGGGAGGGACTGATAGCAGATGGCCTGGTGGAAGTGTGTATTGTAAGCCTAGAAGTAGAAAACTTGGTGGGTCCGGCTTTCTCTGAGAGCTAGCTGTGAGACTTACAGGTGCTATCAGAATAGCCTTAACCCTTCCCAAGAATGGTGTCTCCCATGACCTAGGGACTTCCCACTTAGACCCACCTCTTAAAGAGTTCTGTGCCTCTCAGAACCCCACAGTGTGGACTGAGCCTCTAACATGGGCCCTTGTGAGATACGCCACATTCCAATCCGTAGCATTTTGTGTGCTTGCTATGGTCAGGTACTTGAAGAGATGGAGGAGGCCAGGGGAGAGAATGGACAGTGGTGACCCTGGTCAGAAGTAGGGGTCAGATCTCTCTACTGCTGACTATTTTCTCGGCCTTGAAGTTTGAAAGTGGTAGTATTTTATCTATAATATTCTTCCTTCCAGGAAACTCATTTACTAGACTCAGGGAAAAGGTCAAAGCCTCCTTTATCATTTGGCTTTCTGCCTGAGAAAGGAACTTGAGTAGCAGCTAATGATTTGGGTAATGGAGACTGAGAGAGCATATTGTGACTTAGTCACTGAGTTCCCCTTAAAGCCTCTGTTCATCTGTAGATTACTGTAGGGAGGACTGGAAGTAGCTGTTCTTAAAAACTATGGCCTCTGGGTCTTTTTGCCTTATGTTATGTTTGATACTATTGGTAATAGTAGCAAGCAGATGCTTATTGATGACACGTCGTCTCACAGGTACTAAGTGCTTTCCTTCCTTATTTCCTTAATCTTTAATTAGAGGCAGAGGCCGTCTATCCCTCTGAGTTATGAAAAGGTGCTTAACTTGCTTGACCAGGTCTTCATTCTTTTCTGCAGAAGAAGAAATCAACAACATGAAGATTGAGCTAGAGAAGTATGGGATCCAGATGCCTGCCTTCAGCAAGATCGGGGGCATCCTGGCTAATGAACTCTCAGTGGATGAAGCTGCATGTAAGAGGGGAGCCTTCTGGGCGGAAACGGGGCGTACTCAGGTGGACATGCTGTGCTTGGGCAGCTTTGACAGCGGGCTTTGCTCTGTGGGTACTTTAGACCCTGCTCTGGTTGTTTGGAAATAGATTATCGATTTTTTATTAAAGACATTTTTATTAATGGCCCCCCATTTTGGTGCCTTTTGGGGATCTTTCTCTTATGGTATTTACTACATAATTCAGGGTGAACATTTTTTCATAGCAAATATTCTTGGTCAGGGTATGTTATGAATACTCAGCATGGCGAAAACTCCAATGGATTCTAGGTGAACCACCTGCTATGTGTGCAAAGGAGGAGATGGCGAATGGTGGGCCATCTGTCCCTCCAGCCCCGGGCAAGGGGTCCACTATCTCTGTGACGGCTGGTCCCAATCATTTTGTCTGTATAGTGTGCACCCGTTATCATCTATAATCTCAATATGCTGTGTCTTGATTTAGTTTCTTTGTTTGGTTTTTTTTTTTTAGTACATGCTGCTGTTATCGCTATTAATGACGCTATTGATCGCAGAGTTGCAGCTGACACGTTTACGGCTCTAAAAAACCCCAATGCCATGCTGGTCAATCTTGAAGAAGCGCTGGCTTCCACCTACCAGGATGTGCTTTTCCAGGCCAAGCAGGGGAAGATGACAAATGCTAAAAACAGGGTACAGATGGGCATCTTTTTAATTGACTTGTGTTCTTCCATGTTTGGTAAATCTGCATTTTAAAATCCATTTTATTGAGACGTAATATGTGCGCAGTACAGTTGGCCCATTTTGAGCATACAGTGGAGTTTTGATAGATGTGTATGTGTTTAACTGTCCCTGCCAGGAGTCCCTGCTTGCCCACATGCCTTTAGTCTGCCTCCCTACCCCAACTCCAGGCAGCTACCAGAATCTGTTTTCTTTTTATGAGACAAGGTTTCTCCGTGTAGCCCTGGCTGTCCTTGAACTCATTTTGTGACCAGGCTGGTCTTGAACTCAGAAATCTGTCTCTGCCCACTGAGTGTGGAGCTTAAAGGCAAGAGCCAGCATGCCAGGCCCCAGTCTGTTTTCTTTCTTACTACATTTTACCTTCCCTTGAAGGTAAAATTCCATAAATGGAATTGCTTAGTACATAGTCTTCTAGTATTGAACTTTTTTTTTGTCCATTTCACACTTGTATATGGTCATTTAAAATCAGTTTGGATAGTTTTCTTTTGAAAGATGATAGGATATTGATATGGTCCTTCTCCATTTGCTTCTCTGGGATGAAATATATCTTTACTATTGTCATAAGTATGTGGAAGTTAGCTGAATGATTCCAGTCAGTGATTGTAGGCCAGCCTGAACCACAGATGAGACCCTGTCTCAAAAAAACCAAACATCTGTGGTACATGCCATTGATCCCAGCGCTTGGGAGGCAGAGGCAGGTGAGTCTCTGTGAGTTCAAGCCCAGCCCAGTCTACACAGTAAGTTCCAGGACAGCCAGGGATTCATAGTGAGGCTCTGTTTCAAAACAAAAGCAAGGGCCAGTGAGATGACGAGAACCTATGTTAAAGGGAAGAGGAGAGAACCAACTCCACAGGAGTGTTCTCAGACTGCCACGCGTACACACCACACCCACCCCTCCACCATACCTGTATGATGTGACACACACGTTTATTTAGCCCTCAGAGTCAGTGATGTCTTTATTATAGAGCAAGAAATTTAAGTCCCAAAGAAAGTGCTGAACAGGCTTGCAAGCAGGTGGTAAGGCTGTGCCTCTGCCTTTATCTCCAGGGAAAGGCTTGAAGCCTGGTCCCCACAGAAGCCCTCTGCTCTCCGACAAGGATAGCAGGTCAGCCAGCTGACCTTAGGAAGCAGGGTGGTTCCTCCTGGGGCTTCCTTCCTGGCTCTTGGCTCCTGGCTTCACTTTGCAGGAACCCATTACAGTTTGTACCAAGTGGATCTGGGCCTTGCGTTTTTAGGTATAGTTGTGTAACTTTGACACTTACAGAAGATCTGAACTCCATACTGACTTGTTCTTGGTTTTGTCATGTTGGTGGGGTAGGAGGAAGCACACACGTGCTTCTCCGGGCTCTTCAGAGACCCAGGCTCATCTCTACTGTTTTTACTCATCCTCAGATGGAAAACTCTGACAGAGAAAGGGATGTTTACGAGGAGCTGCTCACACAAGCTGAAATCCAAGGAAATGTAAACAAAGTCAATAGTAAGTATTGTATTGCCCAAAGTTAGTTAGGCAGGAGAGTAGCTGGTTCTAAAGACACTCGAGTTTCTTTATTCTTTGTGGTGCTAGGGGCAAGCACTTTACCATTGAGTTACACCCCAGCCCAAAGAAGGTCTTATTTTTTTTTTTTTTACATGTAAGGCTGTTAGTGAAGTGTGTGCTATCACAGTAGGGAGAGTTGGGTGAATTCAATGGGAACTCCAGAGTGCAAATTTGAACGATTTTTGTTGTTGTTGTTGTTTTTAAGCAAAATTGCCCAAAGCTGTAAATTGTCACAGAAGAGCCTTTGTTCTGTGTGCTTTTCACAGTTTGGAAGCACCATTGGAAAAGACGGTATTTTGAGTATTGTCAGCATTGCATATGTCTGGTTTGGCCAGGACATTTTGGTGCCAAGCCACGCACAGCTGGAAGCTTCTGAGTAGGGCCTGGGATGTGGCAGGATGCAGACTGAGGACCGGTCTGCTTGGAGATCCTCCACTTAATGGCATTCAGGTTCTCTGCCTGCAGACACTCGCGCTTCTGAGCCACGGCAGCCCTAGGACTGGGCTGCTTGTGCAGTCTGGCTGAGGTTGTCTGGGGAAGGAAGATCCTCTAGGCTGTTGTTATTGCCAGGTGGTTTTAAACCTTTGCTTTCCCCTCAGCATCTTCTGCCCTGGCCAACATCAGCCTGGCTTTAGAGCAGGGCTGTGCGCTGACCCTGCTCAAGGCTCTGCAGTCAGTGGCTCTGGGCCTCCGAGGGCTGCAGACCCAGAACAGCGACTGGTACATGAAGCAGCTACAGAGTGATCTGCAGCAAAAGAGACAGGTGGGCGTGCAGGTGCGGCTGTGGGCTTCCTGGCCTTCTTGGTTCCACGCTGTCCCCAGGTGTCTGTGTCCCTATCTCCCACACTGTCCCCAGGTGTCTGTGTCCCTATCTCCCACACTGTCCCCAGGTGTCTGTGTCTCTATCTCCCACGCTGTCCCCAGGTGTCTGTGTCCCTATCTCCCACACTGTCCCCAGGTGTCTGTGTCCCTATCTCCCACACTGTCCCCAGGTGTCTGTGTCCCTATCTCCCACACTGTCCCCAGGTGTCTGTGTCTCTATCTCCCACGCTGTCCCCAGGTGTCTGTGTCTCTATCTCCCACGCTGTCCCCAGGTGTCTGTGTCTCTATCTCCCACGCTGTCCTCAGGTGTCTGTGTCTCTATCTCCCACGCTGTCCCCAGGTGTCTGTGTCTCTATCTCCCACGCTGTCCCCAGGTGTCTGTGTCTCTATCTCCCACGCTGTCCTCAGGTGTCTGTGTCTCTATCTCCCACGCTGTCCCCAGGTGTCTATGTCCCTATCTCCCACGCTGTCCTCAGGTGTCTGTGTCTCTATCTCCCACACTGTCCCCAGGTGTCTGTGTGTCTATCTCCCACACTGTCCCCAGGTGTCTGTGTCTCTATCTCCCACACTGTCCCCAGGTGTCTGTGTCCCTATCTCCCACGCTGTCCCCAGGTGTCTGTGTCTCTATCTCCCACGCTGTCCCCAGGTGTCTGTGTCTCTATCTCCCACGCTGTCCCCAGGTGTCTGTGTCTCTATCTCCCACGCTGTCCCCAGGTGTCTGTGTCCCTATAACCCACACTGTCCCCAGGTGTCTGTGTTCCTAGCTTCCATGCTGTGTGCCCCTGGTATCTAGTCCTTATTTTCATGTTGTCCCCACAAGTGTCTGGTCCTCACTTCCATCCCATCTACCCCTCCAGGTGCTGTCCCGAGGGCATTTATGTGGCTACTCCCTAATACAACTATTTTCCTCATACAGTTGAGGCTGGTGGTGCTTTCAATCTCAACCAGCATGCACATCCTCTAAAGCCCCATTTTCCCTTGGAGATCTGTGAATCCTCTTTTAAAATACAGAATGCCCCTTCTCTCCATTGCTCACTCCCAGTCCTCCTCCAAGGGAAATCTCTGTAGGCAACCTCAAGTTTTTCCATTTTTACTTCAGGAAATTCTACTTTAAAAATATTACCTCACACCAGTAGTTTCTTTTGACTGACACTGGAGGATAGTTTAGGAGCTGCAAGGTTGTATCTTGCAGGATTAGACTTGCAGGCTTCCCTCTGAGGAGCAAATAGGAAAGTCTGCTCTATTTTTGTCTACTACATAAAGACAAGTATACATTTTACAAAATTCCAGCATACATAGGTAGGGGTAAGCCATATTAATGCCCTTGTGAGTCCATAAATATTTATTTATAAAACATTTCAGGCATACACACACACACACACACACACACACACACACACACACTGGCATATCAATAGCCACTCTACCCCAGATTTGATAGGGGCTTTTGGCTCTATTCAGTGTGGCTGCATTAAGCCTGGAGCTCACTTAGTTTCTTTGTCCCTTGTGACTGCTGTTAAGAGGACTTTCATCCTGGTCTAGAGGCCTATGCGTGAACAATCATCTCATCGATATCCTTTGCTTTCCTTAGAGTGGCCAGACTGACCCCCTGCAGAAGGAGGAGGTGCAGGCCGGAGTGGATGCTGCCAACAGTGCGGCCCAGCAGTACCAACGACGTAAGAGTCCCTCAGCTCCAGGCCACAGAAATGTTCAGAGGGAGGGAAGTTGTGGCTTTATGTCATTTAAGGGTCTAAAGTTACGTCACCTGCCACCTGAGCATACTAGTCGTGATGCAAAGCCAAGTGTTTTGGGTGGCAATAACATTCTTCTGGTTTTAAAAGCAGAACTAGGGTTCATGCACATTCACTATGGCTGAAAAACCCTTTCGGGTAGTTAGGGAAGTGCCTGGAGAAGGCAACACTTAAAGGGGCTTACGGTAAGTTTTAGGCTGTGGAAGAGGAAAAAGTACTCTTGATTGTAGGAGAAAGGAGTTGGGGTAGACAGTGCCACGGGGAAAAGGTGAGTTCAGAGCAGGGCTACTGAGAATCCTGGTGCCTGTTTGGCTGAGTTGAGATGCAGTTGGGAAGCTTTGAAGGGCGGCCGTATCAGAGGGCTCCTGAGAAAGATAGGACCGTTTAGCTGGTGTAGTGGTAGCACACATGACCTGCAGAGCAGACAGTGGAGATGAAGAGGGAAGCGACTCGGTCTTTTCTAGACCCAAGCTGGCTTTTATTGAAGGGCTAAGAGCAAGCACATGTCAAGGTAGCCAGAGAAGGGGGGTGCAGAGGTGTAAGCTGCAAAGTCATTGGTGACACGAGGAATGAGCTCTCTCTCCCAGCAGGCAGCGCTCCTGCTCCTGGGCTGGACAGTTTCCAGGGCAGTCACTAGAAGCACCAGGGGTTTTTGTTTTGTTTTTGGGTTTTTTGTTGTTGTCTTTGTTGTTGTTGTTGTTTTTTAAGAGGAAAGAGCTTATTTCATCTTGTATCTTACAGTACATTATGAATGGTAGTCAGGACAGGAAGTCAAGCATGAACTTAGAGGCAGGCACTGAAGAAGAGGTCATGAAGGAATAGAATTCCTATCTGTGCCGACTGATTTCTTTTTCCAGCTGTTCAGAAATGGCATTTGTAATAGTAAATCATCAGTCAAGAAAATACTCAATGATCTTTTGCCTACTAGACAATCTGATGGAGATATTTTCTCAACTGAAGTTTCCTTTTCAGTTTGACTCCTGTTAGACTATATTTGATAAAAAGCAAAGAAAGAACAAAAGGAAGGAAGAAAGAATAAAGGAAAGACAGACAGACAGAAAAGAAAGATAGATTTTCTCAAAGAACCAGCTCCTGTTTTGTTTCTACTTGGTTGACTTCAGCCCTGAGTTTGATTATTTCCTGCTGACTACTCCTCTTGGGTGTATTTGCTTCTTTTTAGAAGCTTTGAGGTGTGCTGTTAAGCTGCTAGTGTAAGCGCTCTCCAGTTTCTTTTTGGAGGCACTCAGAGCTACAATTTTCCTCTTAGCACGAAGCACCACGTTTTATCTCTTAGGACTGAGGGGGAATGCAGGAAAACAAAGGGTGCAGTCCACTGCAGAAGTGGCCCTTCCCTTGAGCATCCGCAGCTGGGGATCCTGGGCAGTTCAGGGAGGCCGAGGGCCTGGCCTGGGGGTGCTGGAGTCAGCCCTGCACAGAGGGCAAAAGTTCTAGGGAACCAAAGGTGCAGACAGCCCTGAAATAAAGTAACTTCAAAACCTGGGGGTTTGGCTTCCTGGAATGAGGAAGAGGAAGACAAGGAACTGCCTCCAGCAGTGAGGCAGATGTCTTCCTGAACTTGGCCCTGCTATGTGAGTGCTATATTGTTGGCACAGTCTAGCACTTGCAAGACATAGGCATTGTTTGCAAACTGAAAAAGCTCTCATATGAAGTGTGGCAGAGGTGCCAGCTTGTCAGCTCAGGAGACAGACAGGTAGAGGTGACCATTGGTTTATAGATAAGCAGATCCTTAATGCCTGCAGCCTAGATGGCAGAATCAGCCTGTGGGAAACCCAAGCACTGTATGGAGACATCTATTTACATATGACTCAGTGCCTACTCTCCCTGGTCCATGGGGTCACCTTGGGCTCCTAAAGCTGCCTTTCAACCACAGACCAGACAGCGCTAGCCCGGCATAGTCCAGCTTGAGATTGGGTGCCAGGTAAATCAGTCCCTTGCCCAAGAGCAGATACTGGGTGATAGCCAGCTGGCACGGGTACCTGGCATGATGGCCTGCTGGTCTGTACAGCCACCTGTGCTGCCTGTGGGTTCTGCATATCAAAGTTAGAGGAGGATCCTTGGTCATAGAGCCCAGTCCGTAGGCTCAGAGTTGGACAAACAAGAATCCTTATGATGAAATGTGGTTTGAAATGTGGGTGCGGGCTGGAGAGATGGCTCAGTGGTTAAGAGCACTGACTATTCTTCCAGAGGTCCTGAGTTCAATTCCCAGCAACCACATGGTGGTTCACAACCATCTGTAATAAAGACAGTTACAGTGTACTTATATATAATAAATAAATAAATCTTGAAGAAAAAAAACCCTGGGCTTGTAGCTCATTTGAAGTACTTGCCTAACATACCAAGCCCTGAGTTTAAAAAAAAGAAATATGGGTCCCACACTTGGCTCTCTAGATCTTGAGCTCAGCCACAGGCTTGGTGCAGCCCTTGCAGCTGCAGGAGGCCTGTGTCTCCTCCTGTGGCCTATGCAGCTAGTACTCAGCAGTAAAGCCATTCTTTGGCTTTCTGTATTCTGTGAGGGCTCAGCTTTGGGTCTGGCCCCATCCCTGCCCAATAAGACCCTGTTCTGCTCCTACTGGAGTCTATGTCCCTGCTGCTGCTACTGTACCCCACCCCCACTTCAGGCTGCCACTGCTATCCTCAATGAGGTGGTGGGTTTTTAGAGATGAGTTCCACATCAAGCATCATCACTGATACTATAGGTACAGAATGCAACTTTAGTCTATAAAAATTGGTACCTCCTAGCCAGACTTGGTGCCCCATACCTATAATTCCAGCAACTACTGAGGTAGGAGAATTTTTGTGAATAAAGGCAGACTAGGGCTACATAGTAGGTTTTTTTTGCGGGAGGGGGGTGGTTGGTGGTAAATGGGAGTGTGGGTTTCTGGAGAGATGGTTCAGCAGGCCAAACATTTCCTGCTTAAACTAGAGTACCAGGATTCTAATACCCAGAATCTGTGTAAAAACCCTCTGGGCATAACGACTGCCTTGTAATCCCAGTGCATAGTAGGCAGGATGTATAGCCAGACTAGCCTGAAACAAGCCGACTCCGGTTCAGTAAGAGACCCTGCCTCAGTGTATAAGGCGGAGAGTGATCAAGGCACCTAGTATCAAAGGCCTCCACGCATGTCCTGCCACATGCATCTACATACGTGTGAACATGCACACACACATATATTCCACAATACTTTTGAAGCAGGTTGTGAGGGGTGGTGTATGGGTGTTACTGGCCCCGGGGTTGAAAGCCCTTGTTGCTCTGTAGAGGAGCAGGCTCTATTCCCACACTCCCATGGCAGTTACAGGCTTATAGCCGTGTGTAACTCCAGTTCTAGCGGATCTGACGCCCACTTCTGGTCTCCATGGACACCAAGCACACAAGTAGTACACACACACACACAAAACGTCATACACATTACACATAATATAAAAAATAAATCTTTTTTAAAAAGCAACTGGGCATGGTGGTGCACGAATTTAATCCCAGCACTAGAGAGAGGCAAGTAGATGTCAGAGAGTTCAAGGCCAGCCTGATCTACATAGTTCCAGGGCAGCCAGAGCTACATAGTGAGACCCTGTCCCAAAAACAAAACAAGGCACTGTTTCTGCTCAGGGCTCTAAGCCCACTGTGTGCTGACCTGTTTTCCTTCAGGGTTGGCGGCAGTGGCGGCAATCAATGCTGCAATCCAGAAGGGCGTCGCCGAGAAGACCGTTTTGGAGCTAATGAACCCTGAAGCCCAGCTGCCCCAGGTGTATCCATTTGCAGCCGATCTTTATCAGAAGGAGTTGGCTACCCTGCAGCAGCAGAGTCCTGAGGTAGGTTAACTGAGCCTGTATTGTTTGGGAGCAGAACGGGGTGGAAGTGAATTTAATACCTGCATCTCCGTGTGCTTGGGTAGAAGCTTTTTCCAGAAACTTTCATGTGGAGCTCCTAATTCCCTTGGTGTTTCTCTCCTGTCCTGCACAGCATAGCCTCACCCATCCTGAACTCACTGTTGCTGTGGAGATGCTGTCATCCGTGGCCCTCATCAACAGGGCGCTGGAGTCAGGAGACATGAACACGGTGTGGAAGCAGCTGAGCAGCTCAGTCACAGGCCTTACCAATATCGAGGAGGAAAACTGCCAAAGGTGGGGCCAGAGCGCGTGCCTCGGGTCCACCGCGGGACTGGTACCTCTGACTTCTCGTGTCTACACCAATTTTCATCCTGGACTTTGTGTCTTCATACTGTGACTCCGTAGTGTCAGTACATTACAGTCACCATGATATTTTGTTTTTGTTGGTGCTGGGGTTGGAACCCGGGCCTCATGCTTCTTGAAGAGTACTCTACCAAGGTGTTCCTCTCCAGCCTTGCCCTCTGGTCGGTCGGTCTGTCTGTCTGTCTGTCTGTCTTTGGATGAGTCCCCTGGTTTTAGAGTTGGTCTCCTAGAACTTAGAGACTAAGTGATTTCCTTGTGTGTTTACATTTTAAGGTCACTCTGCAGTCCCAGAACTTATATTAAATACTTCCCATATTCTAGAACATTTATTCCTTGGATAACCATTCTGAAGGGTTATTTTTTTTTCTCACCCTGTCTTTTTTTATTTTGGGCTGGGACAGGTATCTCGATGAGTTGATGAAGCTGAAAGCTCAGGCACATGCAGAGAATAATGAGTTTATTACATGGAATGACATCCAGGCGTGTGTGGACCACGTGAACCTGGTGGTCCATGAGGAACATGAGCGTGAGTAACCATCATGTCCCCTCAGAACACGTTACTGTTAAGATGGTGTGGTTTGGGGCTGGGAAGATGACTCTCTCAGTAAAGTGCCTGCCCCACAGGCATGAAGGTGTGAGGGCAGATCCCCATCACCCAGGTAAAAATCGGGTATGGCAGCAGACATCTGTAACCCAGCAATGGGGAGAAGGGAGGCAGAGACAAGACACGCCCTGGGAGCTAGCTCATCAGCCAGCTAGCCTAGTGACTAAGAAAAATAACCTTATGTCAACGTCTGATCTGAGCAGGTGCACATCTGCACATACACCTGCAGCAGCCAGAGATTCACGGTGCTCACACAAACACATACACACACCACGAGAGCTGGTTCTAAATACTCCTCCTCCAAGGGCGTTTGAATGAAATATCGAAATGCAAATGTTTATATATTTCACACCTATTTGTATAATTATATAAAACTCTACTAGCTAAGGTTAGGTACTGTTTTCAGTACACTTCTTACTGGCTATGTGTCCAATAAATACATTTTGGACCTGTAGTGGTGGTGAAAGCCTTTAATCCCAGCACTCAGGAGGCAGTCTCCAGGTGGATCGATCAGTTCAAGGCCAGTCTGGGCTATACAGTGAGTTCCAGGACACACAGCCGCACAGAACCGAAACAAAAACAAAATTTGGGGAGGTGCATCAAGCATGATCTGTTATAGCTATAAGATAGGTATAACTATTTATCATGTAACTATATAGTATATAACAAATAGTTCCTAACAAAACCTGCCTGAATTGTGTCATCTAGTACAGGTTGAAGGCACAGCCTTCCACAAGTCCACTTGTGGTCAGCCATCAGCTACCAGTTCAAACTAGGCCTCTCTTCTGAACTAGCTGCAAAGTTGAGGATTCCCTCTGCCTCCTCAGGTTTAATGGCTTGCTAAAAGGCTCATAGAACTCACAATCATGCGAGACTCAGGATTACAGTGTGATTATAAAGGGTATAAATCTGGAGGCAAAAGTCGAGAGCCAGGGACTGTGTCTGGGAGGGTTCTGAATGCAAACTGCAGTGGCCTCTATGTGTGTCACCCTCCTCATAATAATCACTGATCAGGGACTCGCCTGAGCTTTGCACATCCAGAGTTGACTCTATTTTCTACACATGATTGGCTGAATTACTGACCACGGATCTAGTAGTCAGGAGGCCAGGCTGAAGCTACATGACTTCTTAGATCCTTCATGGTCCCCACCATAGGATGCCTCCATCGGCACGCCTTCAGGTGTGGTGGGAGGTACCATAAGTGACAGATGCTCTTCAGGATATCCCAGGCTTCCCCTCAGAAACCAGGGCAGAGACCAGCCAAATGCTGCAGCACACAGCAGAGTCCTCCAGTAGCCTATCTGCCTGAGTGGGTGTTTCCAATTTTAACTTGAATTTCCTGTGAGAAACACTCAACTGATTGTGGGAAGAGATTGGAGTGGAATGGAAAGTCCTGGGCATATATCTTCAAGCTGCCTTTCATTTGTTGTGTAATCCTGGGGAGGAGGTCCCCACACCTCTTATTTCATTCAGTAAAAATGATGAGTGATTTTGATTGCACAGATGAAGGTTCCCGAAAGCTGTGAAGCCAGTTTCACCTATCCCCATCCCTTCCCCAGCATGTGGTGGTCCAGGCTTGGCTGTCAGTCAGAGTGCAGGAAGCCTGGGCTGGGGAAAAGCCTCCCTGAGCTTCACAGTGTGACTGAAACTAAAAATTCCCCATCACTTTAGAGCTTTAAAAATGAAACAGAAGAACCTGAGTTCCTGTAGGAATGGAGACGGTGTGAGGGAGTTTAGACAAAACAAAGATTAAATTATTTTTTTGAAATACATGCTGCTTACTCGTAGCTGTCAGGTGAGTTGGTGGAGTTAGTGCGGTTTTTGCTGATCTGGAACTTGTGGGCTCACATGATTGTCTCTGTGTGCTTAGGGATTTTGGCCATTGGTTTAATTAATGAAGCCCTGGATGAAGGGGACGCTCAGAAGACTCTGCAGGCCTTGCAGATCCCCGCAGCCAAGCTGGAGGGGGTCCTTGCAGAAGTGGCGCAGCATTATCAAGACACACTGATCAGAGCAAAGAGAGAGAAAGCCCAGGTGAGCACCCCCCCCCCCATCCCCACCCGACGTTCTACTCAGCAGTCATCCATGTTTCATCCTCGGCCACTAGAGAGACAGACCCTCTACCTCCTGGGAACTCATGGTATTTTGCACATTCCTCTCTTGTAGATGTCTCTGTAGCAACATTCCTTTTTGAATTAAATTCAGTGTTCTTAATTAGCTTCCAAAGTTGCAGATTTCTTCTTGGCCTTTTTATACTTAGTTTTGATTGGCTCTCCCTCCCACCTCCACCTCTCCATCACCCATCCTTGCTCAGGTTAATTGAAATATAAGATCCTGAACAAGTCAGATGAAGTATTTGGTTGTATAAACTTTCAGAAGCAAATGTACCTGTGTGATTAATGTTTACATTGTATAGCAAGAGTTATCAGCACCCCAAAACTCTCTCATGTCCCCTTCTGTCCATCCACTCCCCATTTGGTAGTCCCCACTATTCCAGTTTTAGACACCGCAGCTGACTTTAGCCTTGTATTTAAGTGCATCCATACACTGTGCATTTCTGTGGCAGCCCTCTTCTCTAATATGCTAGTGACATCCATCCACAGACCATTGTTGTATACCATCCTGCTGTGTTATCCTTTTCTGTTACTGGAAATTCTAGATTCCTACTTTTTGGCTTACCTGTTGGCCCTTGTGTGAGAAGCCTTCTGTGTCTTTTGTAGATAGATGCTTGTAAGTGGTGTCGCTCAGTGGCGGCTTGCTTGCCTCTCGCGCATGAGGCCACACGTCTTCTCCCCAACACCTCAAACAAAACCAAAAAACCAATTATGTTTAGATTTAGGACAGCCATTAGTGGGTCAGAGAAAGAACATAGAAGCTAAACTTTAGTGGAGAACACTATAACTCTTGCTTTACAATACTTTTATTAAGATATAATTCACAGAGCTGGAGAGATGGCTCAGTGGTTAAGAACACTGACTGCTCTTCCAGAGGTCCTGAGTTCAGTTCCCAGCAACCACATCATGACTCACAACCATCTGTAATGGGATCCAATGCCCTCTTCTGGTGTGTCTGAAGATAGCTAAAGTGTACTCATTTTATACATAAAAATCAAAACAAAGATATAATTCACATACCATGTAACTCACTATTTTAAAATGTGTGTCAGTGACTTCCCCTATAATACTAGAACTGTGAAGCTCTCACAGTCACTGTTGGGGTGTTATCATCCACAGAAAAACCTGTACCTGTTAGGGGGTCCCTCATTACTCAGTCTCCCCCAGCCCTGGGCAGCCATCATTCTCCTGTTCTATGAATTTTGAATTCAGAACACTTCATATAGATAGAATCGTGTGATGTATTGACCTTTGTGATTAACTTTATCCAAGTTGTGACCTGTGAGTGGCATTTGAAGCATTTCATTTGCCATGGAAAGGGGTGGGGTGGCTACAGGGAGCCTTGGGGAACATCACGGTGCACATGCTGCACTTCGGGTAGAATTGTCTTTTTTTAGGCATTTGTTAGCTTCCGTGTCCTACAAACCATCTAGGGAATAGTGTTAAAAATAGTTATCGAATTCTAAATTTAGCAAGCACAAAATCGTAATTTAAACTTAGTCTGTAGCTGGGTGTGGTGGCACATGCCTGCGCCCCAGCTCTGATGAGTCAGGAATTCATGGTCACTCTCAGCTACACAGTTAGTTCTAGGCTAGCTTGGACTCTATGAGACCCTGTCTCAAAAATCGAAAACAATCAAAAACCCACACAAAATATTTAGTATGAAGTTCTCTTGGTGACTTTTCTCTTTGTGTCTGTGCTGATCACGAGAAGTTTACCGGAGAAGCCTCGCCTCCTGAGCGAGGCTTTTGTTGTGTATCCTTTGATTGTCTCTGGCAAGTTTACATCCTTTGAACGAGCCAGACTGGTTAGCTTTCCTTCATTCCTTTTTCTTGTTAGTTTTCTGACTAGAACATCAGAACTGACCTGTTTTCAAGTTGACTCCCACTCCCTCCCCCACCCCCACCTCGCTTCTGCAGAGTTATTGTACTTTAAACAATTGCATTATTTAAGAATGTGATTTCTCTGTGTTGCTGCTGCGAGGTGATGCTCTCCTGCTTTAGTGCCTGCTGCCATCCCCACTAGTTCTTCGTCCACAGTTCTGCTTGAGGCTCCTCTGTGGTGGCCTCTGTTGTCTGGTGGGTTTGTATGTGGATTCCCAGCATGCCTTATTTTTGTTGTTGCTGTTTTATTTGGCAATCAGATATTCTACTGATAATGTGTTAACTACAGAAATCAGATGCCTGACCTTGTACATCAGTTATTCAGTGTTTTTGTTGAGGTGGGGGCTTGCTTCAATTTCCTGCTGTTTTTGTTGCTGTTTTATTTGGCAATCAGATATTCTACTGATAATGTGTTAACTACAGAAATCAGATGCCTGACCTTGTACATCAGTTATTCAGGGTTTTTGTTGAGGTGGGGGCTTGCTTCAATTTCCTGAGATTGCAGGTGCACAGCTGTTCAGACTTTTCTGAATTCTGTGACCTGTCTTTGTCATGTACATGTGAGAAAATCTCCCTAATCAGCTTGTGATTTGCTAACAGTTGTACAGGTGTCCTTGAATCCCTAGAGCCTGTAAAGCCTCCCTGTCCTGCCGAGAGCCCTTTGTGCCCTTTGAGGGCCCTTTGTGCCCTCGCTCAGTGGGCAGGCAGTTTGCAGCTGTGCAGCTTCCCTCCAAGCTTGGTCAGACCCTGGAGCTGAGAGCTTTCGATTTTATTGGAGTATAATTTGCAGGTCATATAATCCATCATTATAAAATGTGTGTCATTGCCTCTACTATATTCACAATCACTTTTAGAAGAGTCTCTGCATCCCCACCTGTACCAGGTGTGGCTTTCTGGATTCCCATCCAGGAACAGGTCACGATTACACAGCTTTCTTTAAATACCTCTTCTCCAGATTTTCCAAGTTTTTTGGTTAGTGTTCTTGTTTTTGTTGTTGTTGAGGTTGTTATTTATCACCCCAAGCATCAGTGACGCTGAACAGCTGGGGAAGGCCCTGGTCATGTCCAGTGAGGATGAGGGATGAGGGCAGCACTGGTGACCTCCCAGGGAGCACCAAACAGGCTGTGGGAAGATTGCAGCAGCACCGAGCTCACGGTCTCAGTGGGCAATGCCTTTGTGCCAGCTCTAACTGTTGCAGAGCCTTCCTTTATCTCCTCAGTTTAGAAAAGCTAACCTTGCCATTTTTAGCCAGCATTTTGTTGCATTTATGGTGAGAAGTTTCTTAGAAGTTCCCAGTCTGCCATTTCATTTCCTTAACTTGCAGTTGGTGCCTTTGGAGCACTTACTAAGAATGAATTCCCAGTCCCTGGGCAGTAGAGTCTGAATGCCCAAGATGAGAGTCACTTTAATACTATGTACATGAGTGACTTTTGAGACTCTCTTCTCGGCTACATACACATGCTTGTGTGTAAGCCACCAGGAACCAGTGCTAGCCAAACCAATTCCTAGGCATACCTTAGCTCCATTGTTTGGTTCTTATGTGTGAAAGAAAGGTTAAGCATAGCTCTTTGTTTTACCCTGCTTGGGGCAGTGGGGGCCAGGATCTTGGATAGTCAGAACTCTTGCAGAGCTCTCTCTCCCTGCAGGGGAAGGCTTTGTTCAGCCTCCCAGTCCTGCTGATTCTGCTTGGAATCTGTGTGTGTGTGTGTGTGTGTGTGTGTGTGTGGTCATCCTAGCAGTGAACCAGCAGTGACTGGATTCCAGCCCATGGAAGTGCCTTTGCTTCCGTCGGTAGGGTTTGTGGCCGGCTTCTCTTGCAGACTAGGACCATCTGTTCCCTCTGACTTCTCGGCTCTTGGAGATACAGCCTGTGCCTGGCTCTTTGTGGCTTCACCCTGCAGTTAATGTTAGCACTTACAGTACTTTGAGGACTTGGGATCATGTGTGGTCATTCCCCATCTTCAGTGTATGTAACATGAACACATAAGGAAAAAACACTTGAGGGGAGACAAGAGACCAGGAAAGGGGGGATCGGGAAAGATGGAGTGAATAATAAATGGTATATGTATCAAAAATCCCATAGTGAAACCCTTATATGTTAGCTTAAGGAAAATAAACTAAAGCAAGAGTGAAGCAAGTCGTTCTGCTCCATCACCCATGTCACCAGTAGTCTGCTCGGACTGCACAGCTTTTCTGGCTATCTCGTCACCATTTATTAGAGTCCTTGTGTGTGAACATGTGTGTTTAGTTTCCAGCAAGTGATTTAAAATGAAAGGCTTAAGCAGGGCATTGGTGGCATACACCTTTGATCCCAACATTTGGGAGGCAGAGGCAGGTAGATCTCTGTGTTTGAGGACGGCCTGAGCTATGTAGTGAGTCTCTAAAGAAAAAACAAAAGAACAACAACAAAAAGCCAAACCCAATAACAATTAAAAAAAAACCCTAAAAACAAAAAGAAAGGTTCAGACTATATGATCTGGTGACACCTGCAGTGGCAGTAACTCCAGGTTTTAAATCTGAGAATGAAAAGGATCTGGTTACGTAAGACACGGCAGTCTCGAAAGCGTTAGTTATAGTGGAGAATTTGAGCTGCCCCGCGTGTCCTAGTGTATTAATGCACACACTCTGGCCTTTATCAAACCGTACAAGTCCCTGGATCCCTTCCCAGCATACCTGCTCCTGTTCCCTCACTGCTGTCAGCTTCCTCAACAGTTTGATTCGCTTTCATTCATCCATTGCTTACATCGGAGCCGCTTCCTGTTTAACTTAGGGCAGGGGTTTTGATGCCTGGCTCTTTTCATTCACTCAATCCACGGCTTGTCTCTGGAGTTTTTTCTTCTATAGCTGAGTCCCAGAAGCCCTCATCACACATACCCTGACGTTCACCATGACTTTATTATTGTTTTGTTTCCAATCATATGTAGGAAACACAGGATGAGTCAGCTGTGTTATGGTTGGATGAAATTCAAGGTGGAATCTGGCAGTCCAACAAAGACACCCAAGAGGCACAGAGGTGTAAGTGTCCGTGTGTCCGTCATCTTGCTCACGTGTGGGTGGAGGATGAGGATGACAGGTCCTTAGGCCTGCTGGGCAGGGTAGGTGGCTGGTAGGGATGCTGGGTGAAGTCGTGCTAACACAGACACCTCCTAAACTGCTCCATTAATAATTGTCTCCCGAGACAGTTGCCTTAGGAATCTTTGCCATCAATGAAGCAGTAGACAGTGGTGATGTTGGCAGAACCCTGAGTGCCCTACGTTCTCCCGACGTTGGCTTATATGGCGTGATCCCCGAGTGTGGGGAGACGTACCAGAGTGACCTTGCTGAAGCCAAGAAGAAGAGACTAGCAGCAGGTGGGTCATGGGGAGGTACATATGTCCACGAACTAAGCACTTGAGCATATGAGGAGACAGATGCAGGCCAAGATACTTAGTATGGATAAACAGTATTTAGGCTCATTTTGCAGGAATAGTCCTAAGCTCTGAGCACATGTAGGCTGCTGTGTGAACTAGACCAGTCTTATGAGAGTGTGGAAAGGATCCAAGATACTTGGCTATGTGCCTTTCCCTAGATGCCACCAGCTCAGATTATCTGAGTCTGTGGACAGTTGAAAGAAGTTCCCAACAGAGAAGGTGTAGTAGCTCTCGCATTCCTGAATGGCACTGCCGAAGGGTAGGTGGCCCGTCTTTTTTAGACAGAGGAATTGTAAGAATAGTATGGTTGGTGTTGTGATGTGACCTCCTAGGCGAACGCTTTTTATAATATGACATGCATGACATAGACTAGACACTACTTAGCCAAGACTCAGTGTTAGATCCAAGAAACAGGTTTTGGAAAATGGCTCTCAAAGCTGGCTAGAGTAATGAGTGTGGGAGTGTGGCTCTGGGTCACCGTCTTCCCCTGTCTGTTTTCTGCCAGGAGACAATAACAGCAAATGGGTGAAGCACTGGGTGAAAGGCGGGTACCATTACTACCACAACCTGGGGACGCAAGCAGGAGGATGGGCCGAGCCCCCAGACTTTGTGCAGAATTCTGTGCAGCTTTCTCGAGAGGAGATCCAGGTAGGCCACCTTTCTTCACACAAGGAGGACCTGAGGGAAAGGGCTTCGGGGTTACTACGGGTTCAGAGGAGACGTGCTTGTGGCCTGTTGTCCTGGACTCAAATGTACACTATGTAATGAGTTATTTTGGAGTAATCATGGTTTAGTGGTTTGGGAGGTGATGGGAGTCTGAAATTGAAAACATGTCAATTGGACAGTTCGGTGAGTTTCACTGTGTGGCTATTAAAGAAAACTTGGGTGACCCATGGCTCTGCCTCCTGGCCTTTCAGTGCTGGGAAAACATCAGGCCCAGAACAGAGCCAGTGAGCGCAGGCAGAGCCGGGGCAGAGCCGGGGCAGAGCCGGGGCAGAGCCGGGGGCAGAGCCGGGGCAGAGCCGGGGCAGAGCCGGGGCAGAGCCGGGGCAGAGCCGGGGCTCTAGCACTGCACTGTCAGGTTGGGGAGTTGAGTTCTGTCCTGGAGGAAGGCTAAGTGACATTTTAAACAGGTGAGTAAAGAGGAAGAATGTTCAGGACGGAAAGGGGAAAGTCACCGAGGGTGGAAAAGCCAGGACCTCGTGAGGAAAGACACCCATGCTGTGGACTGGTGGCGGGTGCAGCCCAAGAGACGGCAGCGAGGGAGGGACCGGTGCTGCGCTGAGGACTGGAGAGTCCCCCTAACCTCCGTAGGCACAGCCAGGCCTAGACAGCGCTTTGCATGTGGGTCCAAGAACGGATGCACAGGACTAGAGTGACGGTCCTCCCTGACTTTTAGCACACAACCTAATCTCTTACTCCTCCAAAGTCAGGGGCTGGCTTGCACTTCACCCCCCATACCCGATTCCGCATTTGGGACACCTACCCTTCATCTAGTGCCCTCAGGAGGGAAGTCTCTCACTGGCGTGTTATTGCCTAATGTCTGTTACCATCCTCCGGTTCCTGTAAGTCTTGACTCCTCCTAGTTTCTGTTATTATGCTTGTCCAGATTTAACGTGCTGGGTGTGGAGGTTGATCCCGTGGGTCTAAGGCTGAGCTTGGGAGGCCACATTTCTAACCAGTTCCCAGGCAGTGTTGTGCTGCTACTCTAAGGACTGCTTGTAAGTATTGGCCCACGTACAGATTATGTCTGCCTTACCCAAAAACAAAGAAGAAAGGGAAACCAGCCAACCATGATAACGCACATCTATAATCCCAGCTGTCTGGAGGCAAAAACAGGCAGAACTCTGTGCATTCAAGGCCAGCTGGTCTACATAGTGAGTCAATAACATCCAGGGAGATAGACAGACCCTGTCTTCTAAAAAAGAAAAAAGAAGGCACAGTATATAGGGTTTCTCTAATACGACCTAACCTGCATTGTGTGTGTGCACGTCCGCATATGCATATATAATCCTATAATCTGTACATATAACATATATATAAAACATATATAACCTAATAATTGCAGTACTTGGGAGTTTGAAGCAGAATGATAAGAGTTAAAAGCTAGCTCAGGCCACACACCAAGACCCCCGTCTCAAAAACAAAATAAAAATAACTGTGTATGGGGGCTGGAGAGATGGCTCTGTGGTTAAGATGGCTCTGTTCTTACAGAGGTCCTGAGTTCAATTCCCAGCAAACACATGGTGGCTCACAACCATCTGTAATGGGATCTGATGCCCTCTTCTGGAGTGTCTGAAGACAGTGACAGTGTATTCACATATATGAAATAAATAAATCCTTAAAAAATAAATAACTGTGTGCATGTGTGCACTCACGAGAGAGAGGGGTGTGTTTGTGTGTCCAGAGATGGCACACGAAGACAACTCTTTCTCCAGGCCATTAGCTGTTCTGCCAACAGTGCTTTTTTTTGGGGGGTGGTGGTAAGATTTATTTATTTATGTATATGAATGTTTTATCTGTATGTATACCCGCATGCCAGAAGAGGGCATCAGATCCACAGATAGATGGTTGTAAACCACCTGTGGTTGCTGGGAACTGAACTCAAGACCTCTGGAAGAGCAGATAGTGCTCTTACCCGCTGAGCCATCTCTCCAGCCCGGTGCTGTTTTTCTAAATAAATTTGATGATTTTACTCCTGTGTTCGAAAGTTTTCCTATTGTCCATCACCTGCCGTCACAGTCGAAGCCCCCTGGGCTGCTGGGTGGTGTGCGTCGGGATATCCTGATTACTCTACTTCCAGGCTTTCCACTAGCGCTGTGTGCCAGTGCGGATGGGGGTCAGGGATAGATACAGGAATGAGGAATAAACTAGAGGTCTGGCTTTTAATTATTTAATTATTAATTAATGAGTCAGCCTGGCCCTGGGAACCGCACCTGAGTCTCCATGCCCGGTCCTCGGCTAAGCACTCGGCCGTAGGTGGAAGGCGAGTGACGTCAGCTGCGTGTTCTGGGGATGCTTTGTGTCCGTTTGCTTGTCCCTTCAGGTGACCTAATGCTTTTTCAGAGCTCCATCTCTGGAGTGACGGCTGCATACAACAGAGAGCAGCTCTGGCTGGCCAATGAGGGCTTGATCACCAAGCTGCAAGCCTGCTGCCGTGGGTACCTCGTTCGACAGGAATTCCGGTCCCGGATGAACTTCCTGAAGAAACAGATCCCTGCCATCACCTGCATTCAGGTACTTCACACGGCGAGCAGGCCTCTAGAACAGGAGGAATAACCTGTCACTGTAAAACTGAACGTGTGTTTCTGTGACCTCCTGTATGTGACATTGCATGATTGTGCTTTGGTAGCAAGAGCCGTTAGTGAGCCCCGTGTCTGCGGATAATACTTGCACCTCTGCAGTGATATATTCTAGTCACAATAAATAGAACAATAGTGCTTCAGTAACAGTAACGGAAAAATTGAATTAGGAATTTTGGTGCCATTGCTGCTAGACACCGTGGGTCTCTTAAGTTTCCTTATCTGTGAAATGTGGTACACTACTGTGTACCTCCCTCACCTGGTAACAGGATGACAAATACGTGAATCGATGTGACTCACTTTAAGATGTGACAAGTCTGGGGTAGGGATACAGCTCAGTGCGGAGCACATGCAGAGTGTACCCAAGGCCAGACATTAGGTCCCCAGCAGCAAAGCCACCAAACAAAACCATGTGTACTGCTGTATCAATGTCAGGGAAGTAGAACATGGCCGTTGTGATCTCAGGGAGGTGTGGTCTCTTCCTACAGCATCTCCTGGAAATTCCGCTTGGAGAATAGCAAGCCTAGGGGTTTGTTTGGGTTTTTTTTTGTTTTAACTTTCAGTCATTCTTTGAAAATAATACCATGTATACTGTGTGGTGTCTTTAGTCACAGTGGAGAGGATACAAACAGAAGAAGGCATATCAAGATCGGCTGGCTTACCTGCACTCCCATAAAGACGAAGTTGTGAAGGTGTGGTAGCCCAGCAGGGTTCGTCTGTGTGGGGTGCGAGCCTGATGTGGTGAAAAGGCCCCCTCTAATATCCAGGGTCCCTTTTCCACAGATTCAGTCCCTTGCCAGGATGCATCAAGCTAGAAAGCGCTATAGAGATCGCCTGCAGTATTTCCGAGACCATGTAAGTAGCCTTAGCAGAGCAGGCTGCTTAGGTGGCTTCTTCTGTGTGTGCGAGAGACACATGAGTAAAGAATTTCTTCTTTGTTCCTTAGATCAATGACATTATCAAAATCCAGGCTTTCATTCGGGCAAACAAAGCTCGTGATGACTACAAGACTCTCAGTGAGTAACCGGGGCTCAGCAGTGACGAGCTGAGGCAGTGCTTGGGAGCCCTCAGGTCCCGGGCGCTCTCCACGGATCTCTTTGGTTGTCCTGAAGGCAAGGCTTGGGAAGGGTGCCACTTGTGACTAAGCCCCTTCGCTAACATGTGGCTCGATGTCTTGCTGCTTGCCGATGTAGCCCCCGTGGTAACAGCAATAACCCGACTGAGGACTGCACTTGGCGGTTGTCTGAGCACCTTCAAACCTAAGAATTAATATCTCGTGTGTCACTGGAGCTTTAAGACAGTACTGACCCTCCCTCAGACTTAGACTGTCTCCTGGACCCAGGTCTTCATCTGATCCACATTTTCTTTGTCAGTCAATGCTGAGGATCCGCCCATGATTGTGGTCCGAAAGTTTGTCCACCTCCTGGACCAAAGTGATCAGGACTTCCAGGAGGAGCTTGATCTTATGAAGATGCGGGAGGAGGTCATCACCCTCATCCGTTCCAACCAACAGCTGGAGAATGACCTCAACCTCATGGACATCAAAATCGGACTGCTGGTGAAGAACAAGATCACACTGCAGGTATGGACAGGGCCGCCCCCCCCCCAGCAGAGAGTGTGGGATCCAGCCTTGTCCAACAGGGAGTGTGGGGTCCAGTCTTGTCCAACAGGGAGTGTGGGGTCCAGCCTTGTCCAACAGAGAGTGTGGGGTCCAACCTTGTCCAACAGGGAGTGTGGGGTCCAGCCTTGTCCAACAGGGAGTGTGGGGTCCAGCCTTGTCCAACAGGGAGTGTGGGGTCCAGCCTTGTCCAACAGGGAGTGTGGGGTCCAGCCTTGTCCAACAGGGAGTGTGGGGTCCGGCCTTGTCCAACAGGGAGTGTGGGGTCCAGCCTTGTCCAACAGGGAGTGTGGGGTCCGGCCTTGTCCAACAGGGAGTGTGGGGTCCAACCTTGTCCAACAGGGAGTGTGGGGTCCGGCCTTGTCCAACAGGGAGTGTGGGGTCCGGCCTTGTCCAACAGGGAGTGTGGGGTCCGGCCTTGTCCAACAGGGAGTGTGGGGTCCGGCCTTGTCCAACAGGGAGTGTGGGGTCCGGCCTTGTCCAACAGGGAGTGTGGGGTCCGGCCTTGTCCAACAGGGAGTGTGGGGTCCGGCCTTGTCCAACAGGGAGTGTGGGGTCCGGCCTTGTCCAACAGGGAGTGTGGGGTCCGGCCTTGTCCAACAGGGAGTGTGGGGTCCGGCCTTGTCCAACAGGGAGTGTGGGGTCCGGCCTTGTCCAACAGGGAGTGTGGGGTCCGGCCTTGTCCAACAGGGAGTGTGGGGTCCGGCCTTGTCCAACAGGGAGTGTGGGGTCCGGCCTTGTCCAACAGGGAGTGTGGGGTCCGGCCTTGTCCAACAGGGAGTGTGGGGTCCGGCCTTGTCCAACAGGGAGTGTGGGGTCCGGCCTTGTCCAACAGGGAGTGTGGGGTCCAGCCTTGTCCAACAGGGAGTGTGGGGTCCAGCCTTGTCCAACAGGGAGTGTGGGGTCCAACCTTGTCCAACAGGGAGTGTGAAGGCTGACTCTTTTTTTTTTTGCGATAACCCTTTTCTAATTCCACCAACTATCATTTTCTGTTCTTCATTTTTGCCTACTTAGAGACTAAAACTCCATTTCCAGATGTTTTGGTTCAATGAATCATCTCATTTGTCCGGCTATTATCTACACTTTTATTATAAATAACACCCCAGTGATGTCCGACTATCCTGAGGATTATCTGTTTACGACAAGTTCTCTAACTGCTAACGTCCTATCCACATGGCTGGGACTGCAGACTCACCACTCTGCCTGCCTGCCTGACTTTGTTTCCAGAATTTTGTTTTGGGTGATTTAGACCTTTAGGATTTTAAACTTCAGATATTTCTAGTTTAGGCTATTTATTAATTATTTTTTTTATTTAGGGCTTGGACACATGTAGACATCACAGGACAAGTTACAACTTGTTTCCTTCTAACATGTGACATGGCCCTGGAGGTCACACTCAGGTCACCAGGCTTGGCAGCGGCGCCATTACCTACCAAGCTTTCTCACCAGCCTCCCCATCCCCATTTATTTATTATTCATATGTATTTATTATTTTATATGTATATGTTTTGCCTGCTTATACACCTATGCACCGCATGCATGCCTAGTGCCTAAGAAGGCCTGAAGAGCACGTCAGATCCCCTGGAACTGGAATCACAGATGATTGTGAGCTGCCATGTGGGAACTTGGTTTTGAACTCAGGACCTTTGGAAGGACAGCCAGTGCTCTTAACTCCTGAGCCATCTTTCCAGCCCCTACCAGCCTTTTTTTTTTTAAAAAACAAAAACAAAAAACCTTCTGGTTGTTCATTTGTTCATTCATACATAGCCAACCGCCCCTCAGTTGCCTCCTACCCAGCTTTGTGTAAATTTTATTTAGTGACAGTACCTTGATACGTTGTGCACACTGGACAACCTTGTAACTAGGATTGCAGATGAGCGCCATCAAGCACAGCTGGAGAGTACGTTTATGTGTTTGTTTATTGTGATGTTAGACCTGAAGCCAGGGTGTTAGGCATGCTGATTGGGTACTCTGCCCCTGAGCGGTCGGTCTGTCCCTTAAGATACGTATGCCCTTGGGTGGCGGCACACTTGAAGCTGTGGTCCCCTCACAGGTTGCATAAACTAGCCATGCATAGTGTTACATGCCTTCAATCCTTGCCTTGGGAAATGGAAGCAGGAGGACCAGAAGTTCAAGGTCACTTTAGCCACAGAGTAAGTTGAAGCCCAGCATAGGTACATGAGATCATGAGATCTTTTTTTCTTTTTTTTAAAGAGTCGTGATTTTTAAGATCAACTCCTAGAAATTGACTTCCTGATTACATGGACATTTTCCCCTCCGATCCCATGGGGAAAATCATGGCTTGGGTTCTTCACATTGAGGCAGCAGCGGGAGGTTGAGCTATGGGAAACAGGATGAAATCGTCTGTGTGGTGGGATTGGCCAGCGTGGCCCATGTACAGGTGCACAGGCGCTTCCTCACCGCGCCTGCTGCCTCTGCTCCGCCGGCCTTTCGGTCAGTGTGTTGGTTTTTGTTTCTAGGATGTGGTTTCCCATAGTAAAAAACTTACCAAGAAGAATAAGGAGCAGCTGTCCGACATGATGATGATAGACAAGCAGAAGGGCGGGCTCAAGGCTCTGAGCAAGGAGAAGAGGGAGAGACTGGAAGCCTATCAACACCTCTTTTATCTACTGCAGGCGAGTGGCTCCTGGGGTCGCTGTGTACAGCCTGGTTGGTTTGCTTCTCCGGGGAAACCCTCCAACAGATTCGTCTAGGAGTCTCACCTGGTTTCCACTGAGGGATGTGCGAGGGGCTGTCTTGTTTGCCTTCTGTATATTGCAATCCTTGAAGTTTTACAAAGCATGAGTTTGGGAGGGGTAAGTTCAGGAGGCCTCGACTCTAGACAAAGGGCTACAGGCAACTATGAAAGCTAAGAGCAGGAGAAGTAATCGTCCGCAGGGAGGAGCAGACCAACTGGGTGTCCAGTACCAAATGGTCAGCCTGAAAACATACACACAAGTAACACTATATAAAAATTAATATTAAAAACAACATGAATGAAAAGACAAATCAACCTTTATATTATCTAGAATTTTCTGATGTGTTGGTTTTATTTCAGACCAACCCTACCTATCTGGCCAAGCTGATCTTTCAGATGCCGCAGAACAAGTCCACCAAGTTCATGGACTCTGTGATCTTCACACTGTACAACTACGCATCCAACCAGCGGGAGGAGTACCTCCTGCTGCGACTCTTCCAGACAGCCCTCCAGGAGGAGATCAAGTATGGACAGGGTGGGCGGATGGGCGGGGCACCAGAGATTCTTATAGTTCAGACTCAGGTTAACCTTTGTCTTTCCTTGGTCTCAATTTGTGAGAAACACTGTTTTTAAAAGTATCTACTTTTAAAAATAGCTAGTATAAAGTGTTGCTAACCTCCTAGCATGGCTGTGTATTCCTGAAATCCCAGCATTCTAGAGGTTGGGCAGGGGGCTGATAGTTAACAGGATTAATGCCCAGAACAGGTCTTCACGCCCAAGGCCTTCCAAAGTGTCTTAGCTAGGTTTCCATTGCTGTGAAGAGACACCAGGACCAAAGCAACACTTACGAAGAACAACATTTAATTGGGGCTGGCTCACAGGTTCTGAGGTTCTGTCCATTATCATCATGGCAGGAAGCACGGCAGTGTCCAGGCAGGCGTGGTGCAGGAGGAGCTGAGAGTTGTACATCTTGTTCTGAAGGCAAACAGGAGAAGACTGACTTCCAGAAAGCTAGGATGAGGGTCTCAAAGCCCAACCCCACAGTGACACACTTCCTCCAACAGGGCCACACCTCCTAATAGTGCCTTTCAATCCTGCAACTGAACTACACTAGACAGTAGCTAAGTCTCGGCAGTTATCACTGTAGCATAGTTATTACAGTTATGAATGACTCTTGAGAGAGAGCTGGGAGGAGCTGGCAAGATGGCTCAGTGGGTATAAAGGGCTTACTTACAAGCCTGATGACCTGAGTTCAATCCTCAGACAGACCACATGGTAGAAAGAACTGACTCATTCTCTAACCCTTGCATAACTAAGTGGACCAGTATAATGGCTGTAATCCCAGCATTCAGGAGGCTGAGGCAAGAAAATCACAGACCCTCCCTGTCTCAAATGAAATAAGTATTGTCAGGAGGCATTGGTAGAGGCCGGAGGATTAGGAGTTTGAGGCCAGCCTCAGCAACATAGACTATCTTGGGGGAAATGCTGTGACAGTACCGGTCCTGAGGTGAAGGTCCAGCCATGACTCTTACACCTGAGTGAGCAGCTACCAGAAGATTCTGGGAATTCTGGGAAATGCTTCCAGAGGAAGACTTGACCTGTTTCCATAAGAACATGTCTAGGTCGATAGATTCTGAGATTAGCTTACATTTAATTTGTGTTTGGCATTTCATAGGTCAAAGGTGGATCAGATTCAAGAAATCGTGACAGGAAACCCTACGGTTATTAAGATGGTTGTAAGTTTCAACCGTGGTGCCCGGGGCCAGAACGCCCTCCGGCAGATCTTAGCTCCTGTTGTGAAGGAAATTATGGATGACAAGTCCCTCAACATCAAGACAGACCCTGTGGATATTTACAAGTCTTGGGTTAACCAGATGGAGTCTCAGACGGGAGAGGCGAGGTATGGCCAGCATAGCCCCTTTCTTTTGTGTTTGTCATTTTCCGTATCTTTTTTAAAAAGCAGTTACTTTTGATTTGCAAAGTAATGATTGTTCGAATAACATTTCCTATCAGGCATCGTGGCACATGTTCACAATCTCAGCACTTGGGGTCTAGAGGCAGAAAGGTCAGTCTTAGCTACATAGTGAGTTCCAGGCCCGCATAGACTACAAAGAAAACACACACACACACACACACACACACACACACACTTTCCCTTTGAGAACTATGCTGTAAGTTGTTAATTTGATAATTCACCTGCCTGGCAAATACTGAGTGCTTGCTATATGTTAGCACTGTTAGATATGTGTAGGATAAAACAACAGTGAATGAGGCATGGATAGCATAGCTCAGGGTAAGGCTCTGCCTGTGTGATTGTGGAGAACTGAATTTCCTCTCCAGAGTTCATGTGAACGTGGAGAGAACCAACTCCACACACCTCCCATCATCATCATCATCATCAAAAATTACTACTACTACTACTACTAATAATAATAATAATAACTATAACAGTGAATGAAACAGACTTATTGCCTTACCCCTTCATAGCTTACTAAGGAGCAGAGACAACAGACAGGTAAATAAAAATTACAACCAAAGAAAGGTTTTTAAAACTTTTTGTGGCTGGAGAGATGGCTCAGTGGTTAAGAGCACTGACTGCTCTTCCAGAGGTCCTGAGTTTGATTCCCAGCAACCACATGGTGGCTCACAACCATCTCCAATAGGATCTAATGCCCTCTTCTGGTGTGCAGGTGTACATGCAGATAGAGCACTCACAAATAAAATAAATAAATCTTTGGGGCTGGAGAGATGGCTCAGCGGTTAAGAGCACTAACTGCTCTTCTAAAGGTCCTGAGTTCAAATCCCAGCACACAACCATCTGTAATGGGATCCTATGCCCTCTTCTGGTGTGTTTGAAGAGAGCAACAGTGTACTCATATACATAAAATGAATAAATAAATGTTTAAAAAAAAATAAAACTTTTTGTAAGGTATCTACCAGAGCACAGGAGAGCGCTAATACTGACAGGCGGTTAGGGAAAATCATCTGTGGAGGTGGGACTTCTTTTAGCTGGACCTAAAGGATGAGAAGGTAAGTGCTAGGTGCGGAGTGGAGGGCCCAGCACCTGCAAAGACCCAGGCTGCAGGCTGTATCCGGAGCAGTTGAACAGGAAGGGTCGTGCAGTTTGGGATCAGGAGGGAAGGGCGTGGGGTGAATGGTGATCTGTGCCTGGGCAGGGCTTAGCCAATGAATGCGTTAGTTATGGGAGCTGAGTCTGCCAAAGAAAACTGCCACAGACAGATACAAAGCAAAGGCTTGTCAGTCAAAATTGTCAGTAAAGCTGGGAAAAGAAAGTGCAGAGAGCCGTGCTGCTGCTGCTGCCTTTACTCAGACGGGTGAGGACCCAGATGTGTGCAGCTGGGGCAGGTTAGATGGCAGGAAGCTCACCGGTGCCTGGTGCCATCTGGCCCGCAAGCCTGGCACGGTGGCGCATGTGTGTAAAGCCGGCGCTGTGGGGGATGAGGCAGACATTCAGAGGTAGCTGCAGGGTGAGACAGCCAAACCAAACCAAACCAAAAAATGTGTCACTGTGGATGAGTCACAAAGCCTTCTGTGGCGTTAAGGCACACCATTGCGTTTGGTGTTCTGTAAGTCTGTCATTGGGGTTCTGATCTTTTCTGGGCATCATGAGAACTTTTCTCGCGCAGGGAATTGAACCACTCAGCTCAGCTCAGCTCTACCCCCGCCTCTACTCACTCTGCCGTTGTCTGTCTGGGAAGTTTGTCCTGTCACCCAGACCATTCTTAGATAGCAGTTATTTCCTTCGATGATCAATGAGTCAGTCGGTTATTTACAAATCAGAATTCTACTGGCCAGTTCAGTATTCTTTTCCTGTTGGTATCTGTAAGAAACTAGTGTTTCCTGATTTCCATCAAATGGAAATTGAATGCTTTTTAAGAACCAGTACCTATGAGGTGTGTGAAGCCACTGGCATGTGAGCATCCCAACCCAGTACTTTATTGTACATTACAAATGCCATCCTGGATCTCATTCAGCGTGCTGTGACAGTCATGTCCCTGTCTGCTTATCTCAGCTTACCATGGTGACTGTAACCAACTCACCACACGCTGGTAGCTGAAGCAGATGAAATTTAATCTATCAAAACTCTTGAAGTAGAAATCACTGGGCTCAATCAAGATGCCAGCAAGGAACATCTACCTGTTCCTTGACTTCTTCAATGTCTGGAGGCCTTTGGCCCTGATTGACTTGTGGCCATGTGATTGTAATCTCTGCCTCCCTGGCTGCCCCTACTCTCTCTGTATACTAAACCTCCCTCTGCTCTTTTATTAGGTCCCCTGGTTTATACTTAGGGAGCACTTGGATAATCTAATAATCTACAATAATCATTGCTCCGTTTTTAACCTCGAAACTTCCAGAAGCCTTCTCCATGTATATCTCTCTCTCTCTCTCTCTCTCCCTCCCTCCCTCCCTCCCTCCCTCCCTCCCTCCCTCCCCCCCTCCCCTCCCCTCCCCTCCCCTTTTGGACAAGTCTTTCCATTTTCCAGGCTGACCTTAAATACCCTATGTAGCTGTGGATGACTTTGAACTCCTGATCTTTCCACTTCTACCTCCCAAGCATGAACTGTAGAGCCTGATTTATGTGCTGTTGGGCATTGAATCCAGGGCTCAGTGTGTGCTAGACAGACAGTCTGTCAACTGGCCCATCTCCCAGCTCATCTGACTAGCCCAGTGCCTCAGTTCCTGCGTTTGTCTCCCCTGACATCCAGAGGTGCCCATCATTGGCTGTGCTGTGTTGTCTGCCCGAGGCTCTTCCTGGTCTGCACTGCCGCACCTTCATCTTTGTTCATACTCATCTGGGTCAAGCTGGGATGCTGCTTTCCCATGTCTCTCATCTATGTCTGTCTGTCTGTCCATCTTTAACTTATTTTTTACGGTGAGCCTGGGCGGTCTTTCTCCTTAAAATGTGTGTGTCTGTATGTCTTTCTGTGTGTTTGTGTCTGTGTTGGGGATGGGGAAAGGGAGCCCGTGGAGGTCAGAGGATAACTTTGTGAAGTTTGTTCTCTCTGTCCACCTTTCTGTGGGTTCTGGGCATGAAACCCGGGGCTCCAGGCTTGCATAGCAACACCTCACCTGCGAGGCATCTCAGTGCTCCAGAACTTTTAACTTTCAGTGGCTTCTTCTGGCTTCTAAGCAAGTCCGGACTTGTGTGTAGAGGATCCTCCAGAGCCTGACCCCTGTTAGCTTTTTCACTCCTTTTTCTCTTCCTTCTGCTCTTCCTTTGTATGTAACACCCCGCCCCACCAGAGGTGAGGGACTGAGATGTCTGTCCTTGGGATCGGGAACCTTCCTTCTTTCTCCAGTCTGAGTAGAGGCTCCTCCAGTGGCCTGCAGCAGTGCTGGTCAGCTTAGAGTTTGTAAGCATTGTATTTCTTCATTGCTGGGGGTTTACCCGGGGCTATGGGTATGCCAGGCAAGTGCTCTGTCACTGAGCTAACCTCTAGCCCATACAGTATGTTTACGATTACCTGCTCATATGTGAGAGGCTAAGAGAAGGTATGCTGGCTTCCGAGTGCTTTGTCATAAAGTGTGGCACTTAATACAAAGGCATCCAGCTCACAGCTTGCGTAGAGGAGCCTAAGTTAGCTAAGCTTTCTGGGTCTTTCTATTTATAAAAGACAAGTTCCTGCCTCGAACTATTCCTGGGGGTTGGTCTAATACTGCTGGGGGGCATTTCTGTTTTCTCAGCAAACTGCCCTATGATGTGACCCCTGAACAAGCCTTGTCTCATGAAGAAGTGAAGACGAGGTTAGACAACTCTATCAGGAACATGAGGGCCGTGACAGACAAGTTCCTCTCAGCCATTGTCAGCTCTGTGGACAAAATCCCGTGAGTGCCATCGTATGTGACCCCAAATAAAGCCTGGGTGGTGGTGCACTCTGGTGCCTGACCTCCCTCTGGTTTGTCCGTCCCACAGTTACGGGATGCGCTTCATTGCCAAAGTGCTGAAGGATTCGCTGCATGAGAAGTTCCCTGATGCTGGTGAGGACGAGCTGCTGAAGGTAAGAATCTGGCAACTGGCGGGTCCCTGCCCTTCTCCTGTCAGCCACCCAGTGACCATAGACCAGCAGGAAGTGCCTGAGTGTCACGACTGTGAGCCTCCAGAGCAGCTGTAAATAGACGTAATAGACTGTAAAGGCGATGCCTTCTAAGTAGATAGTTTCTATTCATCTTTAAAGGCACACAGTGCACACTAGGATAGGAAGTGGGAATTTTTCCTGCGTCCTCTTTTCTCTGGAGCATTGCTCCCTCTCCTGGTGGCCAGGTGAATAGCAGCGAGTACAGTGCTCTGCTGAGCCTTCCTGCTAACTCTTCTTTCTCGGCCACACTCTCTTCTACTTGTATGTTTACCTTTTAAATCTGAACGCTTCTCTCTTCTCTCTCCTAGTTCTGTGCTTTCCTACAGTGATGCCTCAATTCTAGACTTTCTGTCCAGGTGAATTAATTTTATTTTTTTCTGGAACTTTAGGGGAGATGCCATGATTGTCCTTGCATTCTCCTGTGGAAGACATGTGTGTTGAGTGAATCTCATTTCAGAGGCATGAACGTGGGTGGCCTTTGCAGTCTGTGGCATGTGGACAGTGGGGGTTGGACAGATGGCAGTTTGCTAATTAGGTCATCTTAAGGACTTACTCTCTCCATGCTCCATGGCTTCCTAAAAACCCACCTGCGAAACCCACAAAGGTGTTTGACGTCAACCTGAGCTGCTGCCATAGCATACGGACAGAAGGTGTCCTGGAGTGTTGGATCACGCATCTTATAATGCTACTTATATGTTCTAAATCTGTTCTTTTACTCATCTCTGGTACTAGTTTTCCGTTCTCTTATTCCCCCCCCCCCCCGCCACACACACATCCTCCAGTTTATGTTGAGGTTCAGGTCTTGAAGTACATATGTGCATGTGTGCATGTCGGTGTGTGCTTTTTGTTTTCCTTACCCACAGGACTACATCTCATTTTCATTCTAGCAAAGCCACACGCGGCTTCCTCCGTAGGCTGGTCTTTAATGCCCATCTTCTATTCCAGATTATTGGTAACTTGCTGTACTACCGATATATGAACCCAGCCATCGTCGCTCCCGACGCCTTCGACATCATTGACCTGTCAGCAGGGGGCCAACTCACCACAGACCAGCGCAGAAATCTGGGCTCCATTGCAAAGATGCTTCAGCACGCGGCTTCCAACAAGATGTTTCTGGGCGATAATGCCCACTTAAGCATCATTAACGAATATCTCTCTCAGTCCTACCAGAAATTCAGGTAAGGGACAGAGTAGATGACTCAAAAGGTCTGTGGGTGTGTTTTCATTTGAGTGGAAAGGCAGAGTTAACCATCTCCCTCACTTCCCTGACTGCTGAGTTGCAGGATGTGTGTGTGTGTGTGTGTGTGTGTGTGTGTGTGTGTGTGTGTGTGTGTGTAAGGCTCAAGATCTTTAGAAATGAATGCGTGTATCAGGAGGAAGATTTTCATACGCAATAGATAGTAGTATATGATATAAAAGAAGTGTCTGCATTAAGCCCGTGCTCACTCCAGTCAAGAGAAGAACTGCAGAGTGCTTTTGATATTTGGAAATTAACACTTGCTTTTGAATGCAGTGCTTGGAGCAGTTCCTTAGCGGTAAAGGGCACCGGGGTGTGGGGGCCGCTTAAGTACTTGAGTGCTTGTCGTGGGTGGAAATAGAGCTGGCAAGAGAACTGTCTCACGTCCCCAGGCTGCCAGGCAGGAACTGAGCAGCAAGCACGTGGCCACTTTTCTAGAATCCCAGTGTCTTGGCTGGTTTGCGTCTGAACACAGCACTGGAAGGACCTGTGTGCCCTTTCCTTGGCCGCCCTGCCATTGACACTTGCTGGTGTTTACTTTCAGACGGTTTTTCCAAGCCGCTTGCGACGTCCCCGAGCTGCAGGATAAATTTAACGTGGATGAGTATTCTGACCTAGTCACCCTCACCAAGCCGGTTATCTACATCTCCATCGGCGAGATCATCAACACCCACACTGTAAGTGCTTTCCCTTAACTACTTCAGGCTTCCCTCAGCCCTTAGGACTCCCTGGCACCCACTTCCTCTCTGATGGACGGCCGGGCATCTCACTTTGCTGTGATCCTGATTGACACCACAGCGCCTTGGTTTTTCTCTTCCGGTGCTCTGCTGCTCTTTGGTGGTGCTGGGACTCAAATCCAGGGCCTAGAGCACGCTAAGTGCTCTGCCTCTGAGCTACACCCCAGCCCCGCTTCATACTCAAAATATCTACTGCTCTGCAAACTATTCCTAAGCCACCTGCCTTGGTATCACCCACACTGACATTGTGAAGTGATGTTTGCCGGCCCTGTGACAGGTATCCTGACTCAGTCCCTAGGAATGGACTCCAAAGAGTGCATTGTGAGCGCAGACTTCAGAGGCTTGGTGGAATGCTCTCTCTGTTACCAGCCATTCATTCGCCTTACTCCTCTCACAAGACCTGCATACAACACCAGCTTCTTCCTCTCTCTGACTGTGGATTTTTCCTTTGGAAGCTCACTGTTCGTGTAGATTTTTCAAATACAGTGTTGTTCTCCCTTTGGGGACATGTAGATCAAGAATTGCATATGTAATGATATATGTAAAATGTTGATGGCATTTCAGGTCCCGTCCCCTCTGAAGACATTACCTGGGGTAGTAGCATGCATGAGGCTTTGTTGAGTGGCAGGAAGATAATGACAGTGTGGCTCTGGGAGCTCTTTCTTAATAAGAAGATCCTGCATGTTGGCAGAGTTTAAAACCCAACACAAGGAAGAAAAAACAAAACAGCTAACCAAAGCAAGCTGTGTCCCTGGGATACCGAGCGAGTCTCAGTATATCGTTCGTCGAATTGGTGCGGTGATGAATTTAGTCTGCGCGCCATGCTTTCTTACATGGGGAGCATTTGGATCTCTTCTGACCAGGCCAGGATCTCCTGGTGTTTTATAGCACCTGCTGTTCTGTGAAGTCCCGTGTGCTGCTCCGACCCTCATGCTGTTTACTACGTTAGCTTGCTCGTCCATTGGATGTGGCGGTTTTGTCGTCGGTGTCTTTTGGGCAGATGCCGGTGGCGACAGAGGGTTGAGGGTGAAAGTGGGACTAATCACTGGCTCTTTGCAGCTCCTGTTGGACCATCAGGACGCCATTGCTCCAGAGCACAATGACCCCATCCACGAACTGCTGGACGACCTTGGGGAGGTGCCCACTATTGAGTCCCTTATAGGTAATGTTCTTAGTTAGCCACTGAAAAGCTGAGAGCAGGATTATTGTCATCGTTCTCTGATTTTGCACTGTACCATACTTTAGACACATTGTGGGAAACAAAACCAGTGTAGGCCCCATCTTCGATTGAGGAGCTGAGTACAATGAAAGATACTTTCAAATACAAAGACAAACATTAGCATATATAATTTGAAAGTGTACGTTTTATAAAGGAAGGATTATTTTGAGAGAGAATTTTGATGTTACATTGTTAAAATTTTTTTGAGATGGGGGTCAGAGTTGGGTGGAGGTATCTCACTTTGTAGTCCTGTCTGGCCTGGTACTCACTAAAAGATCAGGCTGGCTTCAGACTCCCGGAGATCTACCTGTCTCAGCTTCCCGAGGGCTGGGATTAGAAGTGTGCATCACGGTGCCCTAGCAAGATGATTCCCCACACATTTGTGACGTTACTGTAGTATGGGCCCTTTTCTTAACCATTTGGCATATTTTCTTTTACTTCTCAGTAAAAACTGTGCTTGCCACACGAAGTGTGCTGGTTTATCAGGAGAAGGGTCATTTTGGGCCTGATCACATTTATTTGTATTATTTTCCTTCCAGAGTGTCTTTTTATTGCACTGATTCTTTCTGCACTCCCAAAACCGCAGGAGAAAGCTGTGGCAATTCAAATGACCCCAACAAGGAGGCGCTGGCTAAGACAGAAGTGTCTCTCACGTTGACCAACAAATTTGACGTGCCTGGTGACGAGAACACAGAGATGGACGCTCGGACCATCTTACTGAAGTGAGTTCTGAAGGGAGAAGGCAGTGCCTTGAAAGCGTATTTGCTGGGCCACGCCGGATCATCCACCCTGGCCTCTCTTGCCCACCCAGTCCTCAGCACCCTGCACCCGCTCCGTCGCGGGCCCTGCTCCTTGTGCAGTAACTGCCCCGTGGGTGCTGTGGAAAGGCATCTGTGGGATAAGAGTGCCTCAGCTGCCCCAGAGCCGGTGGCAAGGAGGTGGAGCACGCAGACACATTGAAACACACCCCATCTTGTTACAGCACCAAACGCTTAATTGTGGATGTCATCCGGTTCCAGCCAGGAGAGACCTTGACTGAAATCCTAGAAACCCCAGCCACCAATGAACAGGTACAAATGAAGATTTCACACTCATCTTCCTAAACAGGATGAGATGCATTCCTAGATGGGGGCCAGTGGGATAGGGGAGGGCTTAGACCCTAGGGTGAGCGTGGTTCTCACCTCAGGACAGTAATAATTAGGGCTCATTTGTCTGGGAACTTAGTGATTCCTAAATCCAAATGGTGCTCTCAGGGCATGAAACCCCCTTTCCCTTAAACAGAAGAGAAGTAGGAGAGGGAGAAGGAGAGGGAGAACGAATCTAGGCTGAACGAGAATTTAATCTGGGGCAGAATCAGTCTGTCTGGTAATTTTTTTTTTTTTTTTGGTTTTTCGAGACAGGGTTTCTCTGCGTAGCCTTGGCTGTCCTGGAACTCACTCTGTAGACCAGGCTGGCCTCGAACTCAGAAATCCACCTGCCTCTGCCTCCCAAGTGCTGGGATTAAAGGCGTGCGCCACCACCGCCCGGCCTGTCTGGTAATTTAATGAGTGTCTTACAGTTGTAATTAGATGAAGTACCTTGTTTGTATGTATACGAGTGCAGGCTGTGGCTCCAAACTCAAATCCAGTTAGGAAAAGGATGATACCTATATCTGAAATCATGGGGCCATTAGAAATTAACTATAGTATTGATTATAAAAATGCCGGAAGTTGCTGGGTATGGCGGACATGCCTTTGATCCCAGCAGACATCTCTGAGTTTGAGGCCGGCCTGCTCCACCTAGCTAGTTCCAGGCCAGCTAGAGCTACACCGTGAGGAGCTGTGTGTCAGTGTTTTTTTAAAAAGCAAGGGAAAGGGTGAGGAAAGATGGCAGAGTCTGAGGAAGGGTTTCTTGTCGCTATACCAGTGTTTGCAGCTGCTTCGGAACAGAGGGCAGCAAGAGCCGCTCCAGCTCGGGTGGGCGGCCTGCTGGGAGGGATTAGCAAGGGTCAGGGGCATGGCTGTTACATTAATTTATATAGTTATATTGAGCCACATTTAGAATAAAGTGACAGAGGCTTCAACATCCTGAACTAAGCTAGGAAGACAAAGATAAAGGACATTGGAGCCCAGCATCTCCTCTCCTGCCGGTAGCTGGTGTCGGGGAAGCTGAGTGTCTGGATTTACAGATGTGCTCTGTGGGTGGGAGGAGGTGTCTCCTCTCATGCTCTTTTTGTCTGGCATTGGTAGCGGTAGGAAATGTCTGCAGCAGAGTTTGGGAAGTGTATCTGAGTGCAAATATGCTACGTAAGTCAAGTTTAGGGCTCCCGTGGTGAACTGACACACACTTTTTTTTTCCTGTAGGAAGCTGAACATCAGAGGGCCATGCAGAGACGGGCTATCCGCGATGCCAAAACCCCTGACAAGATGAAAAAATCAAAACCCATGAAGGAAGATAACAACCTCAGCCTCCAGGAGAAGAAAGAGAAGATCCAGACTGGCCTAAAGAAGCTAATGGAGCTTGGGACGGTGGACCCAAAGAACAGATACCAGGAACTCATCAACGACATTGCCAAGGTCAGTGGCGGTGGCCTGGCCGTATTTGCACGTGCTTCCGGACCTCTGACTCTCACACCAGGGCTTCACCTCTGGTGTGGACTTTTTATGTGGTCTGAATTAATGGGGAGACAGCCTTCATTCACTAGAGCTTCTGGTGTCTGAATTTTTTTGTTGCTCTTAAAGAATCCTCCAGACCTTCTTTATGCTTGGTATGGAATATATAAAGTTGGTAGTTGCATGATCAACTTGATTTGTATGACCCACCCCAAGCCAGGGCTCAGGGGTCTAAATTTGACTGAGATAATGCTCTTGCACTTAAGGAACTTGGTTCTTTATTTTTCCCCCTCTCAGGATAGAGTGTTTATGAGGTCTAGACCAGCTTTGTAAGTAAAGTCAAAGCGCACAAAAACCAGGGCGCACACTTCCCTGTTGCTGGTGGATATAGGCCGATGAGGTTGGAATCTCTTTTATTTTCGAGCGCGGTGGCTGCCTGTTAAGAACGGCTGGCATGTTTGAGTTCAGCCCAGATATGTTGTAGTGTTCATGAACAGTGATGGTTCGAGAGACACAGGCTGCCTGTCACCTTTTTCCTAATTTTCATGGTTGTGCCTCAGGATATCCGGAATCAGCGGAGATACAGGCAGAGGAGGAAAGCTGAGTTGGTAAAGCTGCAGCAAACGTACTCGGCGCTGAACTCCAAGGCCACCTTTTATGGGGAGCAGGTGGATTACTACAAGAGCTATATCAAAACCTGCTTGGATAACTTGGCCAGCAAGGGCAAGTGAGTCTTTGTTTTTAATTATTCCAGGCAGGGGGAATTAGGGGGGTGGAGAGAATTAGAAACAGCTTCTAATGTGACATGAGAGAAGTGTTTTAATTTTTATTAAATGTTCTGATGCTAATGTGGGGAGGGAAGGGACGGTGTGTGTGGGTGTCAAAGGACAACTCAAGGGTTGGTTCCGTCTGCCATGGCTCCCAGGAGGTGAGCTCAGGTCTCCGGGTTCCTAAGGGAAATGCTTTACTGGCTAAGTCATATTGCTGGCTTGTAGACTAGGCTGGGCTCGGACTCAGATATCCTCCTGCCCCTGACTCCCGTGGCACCTGGCTTCCACTGAACTACAGCACCCAGGACCTACCTACTTCTTGATTTTGCTTCTGATGTCGGCATAATTGCCTGGCTCCATTTGTTGCTGTGATGTGGGGAGATGGGAAGGGGCTTGGAGAAGCTTCTTTCCAAGTTTCTAAAGTATTAGTTTGGTCTAGATGTTAGTGAATCATGGAAGGGGACCATCTAACTTGGCTTCCAAATCTCCCACTGAGCATGATGGTGCACACCTGTGGCAGCATGTGACAAGGCCTGTCTTCAAACTGATCATGATGCCTAAGGCTTGTAGTGAATTACTTAAAGACACTGTCATAATGTGTTTTTTACCTTTCATAGGGTCTCCAAAAAGCCTAGGGAAATGAAAGGCAAGAATAGCAAAAAGATTTCTCTGAAGTACACAGCAGCAAGACTGCATGAGAAGGGAGTTCTTCTGGAAATTGAGGACCTTCAAGCAAACCAGTGAGTGTTTGCTTTTTATGTTATGTGATTTTACTGTGTATGTGGGGTGGGGTATGTGGGTGTATACACAGGTATGTACTGGAGTGTGTGTGTGTATGTGTGTGTGTGTGTGTGTGTGAACATGGAGCCAGGTGGCCATTGTCAAGTGCTCTTTTCCTCTTCACACTCCACCTTATCGTGTGTGCACACATGTGCTAGTGTCTGTGTGACTGTGTGTGTGTGAACATGGAGCCCCATGACCAGTGTTGGGTCTGCTGTTCCTCGTCACACTCGTCTTTCACTGAACCTGGAGCTCATCTGTCCTGCTGGCCAGCAAGGCCCTGGGCTCTGCCTGTGTCCCCCACTCTCACCCCCATGCTGAGGTCGCAGGCTTGCACTGCTGTGTCCAGATGTTCACACGGATGTTGGGCATCTGAACCGAGGTCCTGCTTGGGCAGAGGGGACTTCACCTGCAGAGCCATGTCCTCTCATATGTCCATTTTGACTTTGTTTTAGAAGCTGGTTTTAAATTTTGAATTCATCATATCATTATCTCATTGTTTTTATTTCTCTTTCTAGGTGGCTCTTTTATATACTTTGTACATTTATATATAAATATGTTTTTTAATGTACAGAGTGACATTTTACAAACTTAAACCTGGTAATAAAAGAGATTGCAGGGATTTTTTTGAGAGGGAGGGGAGGGGGTTGAGACAGGGTTTTTCTGTGTAACCCTGGCTGTCCTAGAACTCACTGCATAGACCAGGCTGGCCTCAAACTTACAGAGATCTGCCTGCCTCAGCCTCCACAGTCCTGGGATTAAAGGCGTGCGCTGCCACCACCCAGCTGAGAATGTCTTTTTTAAAATTGCATCTATTTATATGTGTGCACACGCATACACCATGATATATCCATGGAGTCGGGTGTCAACTTGGAGGAGTTGGTTATCTCTTTCTACCATATGTGTCCCGGGGACAGAACTCGGGTTATCAGGTTTGAGGACAGGTGCCTTCACTCCCTAAGAGCTTGCCACCTGAGAATGAATTTCTTTTCCTTGTTTTTGAACCATTTGTCCCAGCACGTTGACGCCAGTGTGTGTGCATACTCCAGGAACCCATTCTCTCATTGGCTATATCTGATGACATACTCTCTTTGTCGCTGTTCCATTGCTGTGACAAAGCACAGTGACCATGGCAACTTATAAAGGAAAGCATTAGTTTCCGAGGGTCAATCCATGACTGTCACGACAGGGAGTTTGTCAGCAGGTGGTTGGCAGGCACAGCACCCAAGCAGCAGCCAGGAGCTCACATCTGATCCACAGGAAACAAGCAGAGAGAGAGTGTGTGAGACTGGGCCTGGCATTGGCTTTTGAAATCTCAAAGCCAGCAGCACACCTCCTCCAACAGGGCCATGCCTCCTAATCCTTCCCAAACAGTTTCACTAACTGGGGACCAAGCATTGAGGCTCTTATGGGAGCCATCTCATTGAAAGCACTACACATATCCACAAAAAAAAAGGCTTCATTTCACATGGGGATCACCTGCATCCTTTCTAGGGAGCACAGCTGGCTTTACCCCTGGGTCAGAACTCTGGGTCAGGCCAGTTCAGGTTGCTGGCCCAGTGTCCTCTGCCAGGCCTGGCCTACATTGTTAGAAAGCATGTATTGAGCTTGAGCTGCTGACTCTCCCTTCCTCTGATTCAGAAGGCACTTAGCACTTCTAATTCAGAAATACGTATGTATAACTATCATAGACAGCAGGGGAAGCATGAGAGTTCCCTTGGGGTGCCACAAGCTAAGGAGACTATAGAGATAGTAAACTCTCCTCTGTGCTTATGTTCAGAGAAAGGCAATGTGTCTGTCTGTCCACTGTGTACCTCACTTTCTAAACAGAAATTAGGATATTGTTTGTCTTTGGTGTCATGTATCCAACACTCTATCAAACATTTGCGTGGTCAGGCAGAGTAGTGCAAAACTTTAATCCAATACTCCCAGCAGAGGCAGGCAGATCTCTTGAGTTCCAGCCTGGTCTACAGGGCGAGTTCCAGGACGGTCAGAGCTACAGAGAAACCCTATCTTTTAAAAAAAAAATAAGTCTCTCATAATAATTACATATTTCCTGTGTTAACCTGGCTTAGAACTCTTAATTATACTTTTTTATTATATTATTGTAACTAGGATAACACTTACATGTCAGCCAATGCTTGCGTTAAGTCTCGTGAGGGGCCATCTTCTTCTTTTGTCTTTCTTTCTTTTGAGATGGTCCTGGCTCTGTTGCTTGGTCCGACATGGGCTCAGTTGTCTTCCCTCCTCCGTCTTCTGCGACGCCTGGACTGCAGGCGCGCGGCACCATGCTCAGCTCTAGGTTTGTGGTGGTGATGACGAGGCCTCACTGCGTAGTCCCAGCTGACCTCAAACGCGCCATCCTCCTCCGTGAGCCTTCTCTCTGCTAGGATTACGGGCATACTCTGCCACTCTGGGCCATGATTGCTTTTTAAAATAATAAATGCCTACAGTTGAATTTCTAACCCAAGAATGATTTTTTTTAACTACCACAAAAATACATGACATACAGTTCACATTGTAGCCATTTTCAGGGTATAGTTAGTATATGTACGTCATGGGCCATATACTAAACTAGAAGGTTTTCATCTTGCAAGAGTCACTCTGTGTACCCTCCCGCCCGCCAGCCTCCGGCAGCCACCACACTCTTTCTGGGCCTTGCATTTGACTGCATTAGTTACCTCACATAAGTGAAGCCGTGTACTTTTTATCTTTTGTGACTGGCTTGGGCATTCACTTAACATAATGTCCTAGAGATTGAACCACATGACAGGATTTCCTTCATTTTTAAGGCTGAATAATATTCTATTGTCTGTGTGTACCACATTTGTTCAGCCCTTCATGCATTGACGGGCAGGTGCTGTTTCCGACTCTAAGTTATTGTGAGCAGTGCTGCACCAAACAGGTGCAGACCTGTCCCTGAGTGCCTGCTTTCTTCCTGTGTGTGCCCAGAAGTGGGACAGAGGGCCATGTGGTAACTCACGTTTTGGCTGTAGAGGCTCTGCAGTAATGTCTCCCATAGTGGTTGCAAATCGTGCTGATACATTGTTGCTATAGTTCCAGCCGGGCTCATGCATGTAGGAAAGCGCTCATGCTACTGCTCCTGGCCGGCCGTGACCCCATGAAATACCTCCATAAGGGCCGGAGAGACGCTCAGTGGCTAAGAGCACCCAAGCCAGACGATCATCTGTAACTCCAGCTCCAGGGAATCCACGCACGCGCACGTGTACACACACACATTTTTTTTTCTTTTTCTTTTTCTTTTTAAATTAAAATTAAAAGTATCTCTTTAAAGTTTATGTATCTTAGATTTCTGATTGAGAGGTTGTGGTTTTGGCAGGTTTGGTTTTGGTGTGATTTGGGTAAGGCTCATCATCTTTTTTTCCCCTCTGGTCAGTTTTTCAGCTTGGGACCTTTGTGTTTCTGATTCTGTTGTAGGTGTTTGGTTTGGTTGTTCTGGCACTTTGCGGATTCTTCCCTTCCATCTGTCGTCATTTCCCACTGCTCTTCCCACGCCCCTGTTTGTGTCTCTTATTTCTCATTTGCTAAGGAGACTTACCAAATGCGTTCACACTAATTACTGCACAAAGCAATTATGCTTAGGAAGGAGGTGCTCCAAGCAGGTAAATGAAACCAGCCCACGAGCGCTCCTTTATCTCCTCAGAGCCCCCTTGTGCACCCTTACTGGCTCTCCACTCTGTCTGTAGAGGCCCACAGCTCCACGGAGCTCTGGACATGTGGGGTGACGGCTTTGTTCCCCTGGGAAGCACCATAATCGTACTTATTGCTGGTGCTGTACGGCTTCCTGCCTAGGGCAGTGTGCACTCTCTTCCTTAAGTGTTCACAGTCTCTGTCCAGTAAAGCCCTTGCTTCTTGCCGATTCTCCCCCACACCCCCACTTCCTCACTCACCTCTCCCAATCCTTTCTTCCCTCCCCCTCGCCAACTCCTGGAACCCACTCTGTAGACCAGGCTGGACTCAAGACTCAGGGATCTTCCTCTGCCTCTCAAGTGCTGGGACTAAAGGTGTACGGCACCATACCCTGCTCTTTTCTCACTAACTCTTGACTGTTGCTTCGGGGAAGGGCCGTCTGGTTTCACCACCTCAGACTTTGGTGGCATTCTCATGGGCCCTCTTGGAACAAATTGCAAGTGCTTCAGGGATTCCGGGAGACATGGCCATTTCTCTCTCCAGGTGTCAAAGCTGACGGCACGTCAGGATGTTCTGTCGCCTCTCCAGGAGAACTTAGGTCCAGTGCCTTCTTCCAGGCACCCCTGATGCCCCCTCCCCCATCTCAGAGTCTCATTACCTAAAAACTCCAAGCTCACACATACGGTGTTGTGTTTCAACAGATTTAAAAATGTTATCTTCGAAATTGGTCCAACAGAAGAAGTTGGAGACTTTGAAGTGAAGGCCAAGTTCATGGGAGTTCAGATGGAGACTTTCATGTTGCATTATCAGGTGGGTGTGCACAGGCTTGGGCCTGACGCTCTCTGATGAGGTGAGAGAAAAAGATAAGGGAAAGCCCTTTGGGGAGAACTTTGTGTACTCAAAGAATCTGCGCCTGGTTGATGGGAGAAGCCAGGGCTTTGGGGAGTTGGGTGTGGCCTGTGTCCTCTGAGAGTTCCTAGGCTGTGTGCGCTTTAGGATGCACTGGTACCTGAACCTTCACTCAGTGGGCCCTGAACTGAGCTGGTGCCCTGGCCTTGAAGGAAGTCCCTAACGCCGTGCTAGCAGAAAGAGAGTCTGTGCTGCTCAGAACCTGAAATCTTTTTTTTTTCTTCTCATTTGTATTTGATATGGATACCTTTTGTTAGGAATCTTACTGAAAACGTGTGAATACATTGCCTCTTTGTAAAGCTGAATCACATTTTAAATTCAGAATTAACTCTATAGCAGTTTCATAATTAAGTATCCCTAATTTTTTATTTTTAAACCTCTTAGCTTTTTTCCTGGTGCTTAGGTTTGACCTCAGGACCTGTGCCTGCTAGGCAAGCTGCTTCCCACCGAGCTCAACTTCCAACCCCAAGTATCTGATTTTGGGGAGTGGGAGGAATCTCATGTAGCCCGAACTATCCTCAAATTCACTATGTAGCTGAGGCTGGCCTTGAACTCTTGATTCTTCTATTTCTCCCAAATGCTGGGATTATAGATATGTGCCACCATGCCTAACTGCCTAAATATCTATTTTTGCACATTAAAAAAATTGTGCCCAATAAGGAAGGTGACATGCACCAGTAATCCAGCTCTTGGGGACAGAGGCAAGAGGATTCAGAGTTTGAGGCCAGCCTAGACTTCATTGTAATTCCAGGCCAGCCTGTATAGTGAAAGTGATCTTCAGAATCCAAGGCCAGAAATAATTAGACAATTGAGAGGATTCATGAGCAGTGTCCAGACCCAAGTGTGTGTGCACCCCGCACCACATAGTAGGCCTCTTGTGGGTTTTGTTGATTGGTTTCTTTCTTTTTTTTTCTTAAGATTTACTTTATGTATGTAGCTATCTTCAGACACACCAGAGGAGGGCATCGGGTCCTTTTACAGATGGCTGTGAGCCCCCATGTGGTTGCTGGGAATTGAACTCAGGACCTCTGGAAGAGCAGTCCATGCTCCTAACCACTGAGCCATCTCTCCTGCCTGGTTGGCTTATTTCTTTTGCAATACTGAGACTCAAACTTAGGGCCTCACACATTCTCTGCTGCCAACCTACTCTTCCATGTCTCACCACGCCCTGCTTACCACTGCTGTGCTCTAGCAAACCAGGCTGGCGCCTCTCTGTGGGCGAGCATTCCGACTTCTGCACAGGATGGTCTCCCCTGCCCCCACCTGCCTTCCACCTCCGTCAGACAGTGAGTACTGGCACGTTTTTTGCCTCTCTGCAGCCACAGTGGTGGCCCTTCCCTTTGACTCAGCAGCCCTGAGAGACATCCTCTGTTGACAGTTCCAGCTGACTCATTTCCCTGCCACCCCCCAAACTGTGAACTCCTAAAACAACATCTTAGTCATCTGTATTTCCTTGTTGGTAACAGTAGTCTCTCTTCGCATATTAATTAAGTAACCGTGAGAGGATTTCTTCATACATTGTAACTAAGCACAACTACACACAGTCCCTTATCCCTTGGTTTCACCGAGTCCAGGCCAACCAGTCTGCTAAGGAAACCTGTACTCTGCTGCTCAGATTCAGTAACTTGTCTGCCTCGTAGGTGCCTGGGGTTAGGGTAAGGCTTGGCAGAGAGGACACACCATGGTTCCCATCCTCGCGACACTGCGGCCCCTTCATGCCCTTTCTCACCACCACTCGCAAGTTTAGTGGCAGGGACGACAGTGCTGCCGTAAGCCGTCGTAAGCCGTCGGGACGAGAGATCGTTAGAAAACGGCCCATCAGACCCGATCACCCCAGAGCCAGCTCTTTCCTGATGACTGCGCCACCCAACACTCTGAGCCTCAGCAGCTCCTCTTTAAAGTTTAGATGATCACGCTTCATAAGGTTTTTGTAATGACTTGAAAAAATAGTGTGTACTGTGCCTAAACAAGGCCCCCACGGGCCGGGCATCCGATGAACATGTGCTGCTCCTGTGTTCCTTGCCCGTTTTGCTTGCTTTTACATTAGAAAACCTTTCTCATGCGGGACTGAAGTTGGAGTCTGGAAGGGCCACTAGGCTGCCTGTCAGAGACTGTATATTCAGTTTACAAGAGACCCTGGGTTCAGTCTCCTAAAAACAAAAGACTCCAGCAGATTGTAGAGCTGGAGATGGAGTTCTCCATTGGTAGAATACTTGTTTGGCTGGCACAAAACCCTGGACTTGATCTCAGCACTGTAGATAACTGAGCCTGGCGCACATACTTGTCACCCCACCCTGGAGACAGGAGTATTCCGCCCCCCTGTACAAAAGTGCCAGGGTGGGGGCGGGGCCTGGGTGGGGGCGTGGGGGGAGGAGCCAGGGGGAGCAGGGGATGGCTGGTGGGGATGGGGCCTGGGGGAGGCGCGGGGGTGGGGGGGGCAGGGAGTGGCCAGGGGGGATGGGGGTATCTAGTAGGTACTGAGACATTACAAGCCATTCTCATTTTCAATCACTGGCATATTTCATGAATTGAAATGTCTTTATCTTTTCCATGTGTATTAAAACCTCTACATTCAGCTGAAACAATGGGAAAAGGCCATTGTAACTTTTTTTATTCATCATTTTATTTGTTTACATTTCAAGTCATATCCCCCTTCCCCGTTACCCCTCAACAAACCCCGTCTCATCTCCCCTCTCCTCCCTCCCCTTGCCTCTTGAGGGTGCTCCTCCACCCACTCACCCCTCCCTCCTCACCGCTCTAGCATCCCCCTACCATTGTAACTTTGGAAATAAGGTTTAAATGTATGTTATCTGTACATAACTCCTAATTTTCCTTCATGTTTAGAATATTTTACTATAAAATAATACCCTAAGGCTAAGTTAGCCTGAAGGTTTCCTCAGCCAACACTCCGTTTCTCCAGCACCCAGGGTGGTTATGTGGCCCCCCAGGGTGGTGTGTGGCCCCAGGGTGGTTGTACAGTGTAACGCTCTGCACTGAGAAGTGTGTCTCGCCCGTACCATTTCACACCTAGCACAGAAGGCCCGCCTCACCTCTCCTGGACCCTTCCTCCCTTCGTGGGACCTTCCTTTTCTTGTTCCAGACATGATGGTTACCTTGTTTTGTTTTTTAAACAGGACTTGCTGCAGCTACAGTATGAAGGGGTTGCAGTCATGAAATTATTTGACAGAGCTAAAGTGAATGTCAACCTCCTGATCTTCCTTCTCAACAAAAAGTTCTATGGGAAGTAATGGGTCACTTGCCACCCGGAAGAATTAAAAACGGCAACGCCTCACGGCTGTCTTTCTAAGATCCTCCATTATTCCTTGGAAGCAAGGACCTGGTCCAGTGGCACCTCAGTTCACACTCCGGAAGCCCGAGTTTAAGTCCCCTCCCTCTGACAGACGTCAGTACCCTCTCCTTCTCCTAGTGAAGCCGGATGCCCGGCTCCCTCTCCGCCCTGCTCCCTCATTTTCTCTCATCATGTAGGAAAGAGTGGAACCCCAGTCAACCCCTTTCTGTTAAAGCCTCCTAAGTGGTCACTACTACTTTGTAAACATTGGTGTTTGCTTTACTTAGCAATAAGAATGGTAGAATTCAAACCCTTGTTTAGAAGTGAAAGCGTCAGGATAGCAAGCACCTCAGATTCACCATAAGTATGGCCGGCCCATGAGTGCAGTCAGAGGACGAAGCCTGTGAGGTCCGCTGCCTTTGTGGGCGGGGCTGGTCCAAGTTACTGTTCCCTGTTCAAATGAAGCAGGTTCAGGAGAAAAAGAGCAGCTACTTTTGAATTCTCCAGTAAATCTGGGCAGTACTGTTAGCGCAGAGCCCTTCCTGGTGAAGGTGAACCCACGGTCAGCCGACCATTTACAGACTGAGTGGGCGGGGCACTCAGCACCCCTCCCACAAAGGGATGCTTCCCCTAGCTCAAAATGTAACTGTTTCTAAACTGTGTTCCAAGAGTGCCTTACCAAAGTATAAATTTATTTCTTAAAATGTGAGTGATAAGAATTTTAAAGATTTATATAATGCTTTTGAATACTCTGAGAAAAGGTTGTTTTTTCATTGGGTTAATCTGTATATCTGAATTCTTGAAGCTTTTCTATAGCCTACAATAGGGTGTATCCGCCGAGTTGCTGAGTAATTCTGCTTGATTTTAGCAACAAGAGACAACCCACATCATGGTGACGTTCCAGTCCATCTCCTCTCTGCCGCCCACATCATGCTTTTACCCTGAGAAACCTGGACCCTTAGGCTCTGACTAACAAAGACAGTTCAGCTCCAGACATTGAATTTGGAAACCATTGTTCTTGGTTTAAAAGTCATAAACTTTAAAAAAAAAATCTCTTTATTAAAAAAAAAAAAAGATAGATAAATCATGCTACTGAGCCTTTGTCTTTGATGTTTGGTTAGGTATTCTTGCATAAAACATAAAAATTAAACTAACGTTGCAGAGTTTACTGATGTATATTGAAGGCCAATAAGCCGTTTAATTAGTGACAGATTGTGTGGTATGTCCCTATTACAAATGTAAGTCTTGGAGAAGTGTCCTTCATGATGTCCACATGTGCAGGCCTCATTGAGTGGAGTCAGGTAGAGGCGAGTGCCTAGAAAGGATCTGCCACCACAGTGACATTATGTTTCGGAACAGTTTTCTGAGAAAACATTTTCAAGTTAAAGAAAAATGCTAAGGCTGGCATGGTAGTAGGCACCTATAATCTCAGCAGTCAGAGGCTGAGGAAGAAAGATCACTAAGTCAAGGCCAGCCTGGGCTACATAGCCCCACCCTATCTCCAAAAAAGAGAGAGAAAGAAAAAGGAAGAAAGAAACAGATCCTGTTACAACCAGCATCACCTCAAAAACAAGGTTAACAGATGTGTCAAGAGAGTCTTCTTTTTTAAGACAGAGGAAATGGGGTCTCTGTCGCCCTGGCTGTCCTAGACTCTGTGTAGATCATGCTGGTCTAGAACGCACAGAGATCCACCTGCATCTGTTCCCTGACTGCTGGGATTAAAGGTGTAAACCACTATACCTGGCTTTCAAGTATGTTTTCTTTTTCTTTTTCTTTCTTTCTTTTTTTTTTTTTTCAAGACAGGGTTTCTGGCTATCCTGGAACTCACTCTGTAGACCAGGCTGGCCTCAAACTCAGAAATCCGCCTGCCTCTGCCTCTCAAGTGTTGGGATTAAAGGCGTGCACCACCACTGCACTGCTCAAGGATGTTTTCTTAAAAAGGATGCCATCACAAATGTCCCAGGGGCCTCCTGCGAGACAGTAATGAATCCGGGTTACAGCGCCTTTAGGTGTCTCAGTCACCTGGAAGGATGCTCCTTCCCTGAATACCCAGTAGAACTGTGCCACATGTCCTTCGAAGGTCTGCAAGGCTGCTGTGGGACCCTGCTTAAGCAGCACGGAGGTCACCTAGCGAGTCTCAGGCTGGCACACTGAAGTCATGCCGCGCTTATGTTATCTATTAGCTGTAGCCGGCTCTGTCTTGGCTCTCACCTCCTCTGACCTTCTCTCTGACCAGCCATCATGACATTTACTATGAATTTACTTCCTCCCAAGAATCTGGACTGGCCGTCAGACTGTTGTTACACACAATTGCCTTTGTATCTTCCTATGAAATAAAAGGTCATTTGTTCCTGTTTGTGTTTCTTTTTCTTGGTTTCATTGTTAGTTCCTGTTAGATGGTGTTAACTAGAGTAAGATTAAGTCACCCCCCTCCTTTGTAGTCTTTTTAAAAGAAGAGCAAACCAAGCCGGCCTTTGGATCACAGACTCTCTTTTAAATTTTATTTATCGTGTGGATATGGAGGTCAAAGGACAACTTGGGAGTCAGCTCTCTGTTCCCACCGTGTAGGTGCAGGGATTAAATTCAGGTTGCTGGGCTTAACAGCTCACTCATTATGGCTTTTTTTTAAGGTTTATTATATATATATGATTGCTCATATACCTGCATGTCAGAAGAGGGCATCAGAGCCCATTATACATGGTTATGAGCCACCATGTGGTTGCTGGGAATTGAACTCAAAACATCTTGAAGAGCAGTCAGTGCTCTAACTGCTGAGCCATCTCTCCAGCCCCCAATTATGGACCAGTTTTAACTTGGCGTTTATGCTTAATGTAGCCGCCACATAAGAAATACAGTTAAGAGTCAGATGTGATGGCGAATGCCTTTAGTCCCAGCACTCAGGAGGCAGGCAGGGTTGGAGGCCACATGGTCTACAGAGTGAGTTCCAGGACAGCCAAGGCTGCACAGAGAAGCCCTGTCTCCAAAACCCAAGAGAAGAAAAAAGAAATGTAGTGAGGGCCAGACTGTTGGCATGTAATTGTGACTGACTAAATCATGAAGGTTTAAATTTGCCATTTATTTGACTTAATGAAAAGAACACCTGGTGCTAAGCATTCATGGAGAGTTCCTCCGGGGCTTCCGTCAGTCAGCAATTGAAAAATTAATAAAATAAAAACAGGAGTTTCGAACGATGCTGGGGAAATGGCTCAGTATGTAAGAAACACTGTGACACAAGTGTGAGTTCAAATCCCAGAATTCGAATGAGTCAGCACAGTAGCACATGTCTGTAATTCAGTGTTCCCACAGTGAAATGGGACATGGGGTCAAGAGAATCCAAAAGCTGGTGAGCAGGCCAGCGAGCTCAACACACCGGGCAATAAGGCCCTGTCCCAAGGTGGAAGGCAAGGACGGGCACCTCAGGCCCTCCGACCTCACAGGCGTGCCGGCACACATGCACACCAATGCTCACACAACCTTACACAAGAATACATGTCTCTAAGCATCTCCCTGTGTGTGTTCACTAGCCCAATGTCTGAAGCCAGTGACAATATGAGAGGAACAGAATAATCCTAAAGGAATCTTAGGCAGCAGGCTGGGATGGTTTCTGTGAGCGGCTGCAGTGACCCCTAAGGAAGAATGTCATGGTCAGGATATGGCTTCCCTGACAGGGAGTCTGATGGAACACACACATGCTCTGAGACACAGCTTTCTCATTCTGAAACACATGGTGCCTCTGGACAGGCTGATTACGGAATATGAAACCATTAGCCTGGGCTCTACGTTGTTCTACAAAGAAGTCAAGGGAATTAGAAAGGGGGATCACAAAGTACAGAGAACCAGCCTGGCCGGCGTGCTCTTTAACTCCTTGCAATGACCTGACTAAAGGCAACTAGAGAGAGGAAGGGTTTATTTTGGCTCATAGTTCAGTGGAGCGCAGTCCACCATGGCAGAGAAGGCATGGCAGCCTGGAGCAGCGTGGTTGGTGGTGCCAACCAGGAAGGAGCGAAGGGAAAGTCTGTTTAACTGGCCTTTCCTTTTCCCCTTTTTATTTTGTCCAGGACCACAGCCCAAGGAAAGGTCCTGCCAGACTCCAGGGTGGGTCTTTCATCAGTTAAATTTCTCTGGAAAATCAGATTCAGCACCTAAGAGCATTTGTTACTCATGCAAAAAGGACCTGGGTTCCATGCCCAGTACCCAGACAACAGCTTACAACCGGCTGCAGCTCCAGTTCCAGGGGATCCATGGCCTCGTCTGGCCCCACGGGCAGCAGACATGCATGTGGTATACAGACATAGAGGCAAAACACACACATGAAATAAGCAGGACATCCTCAGAGCTGTGTCTCCTAGGTGATTCCAAATCCAGTCAGTGAAGTTCCCATGGAGCTGACGAGTCAAAATGGTCATCCCTCTCCCTCATCTGAGAGCCATCCCAGGAATGGTGGGGATCACCACACCCCTACCCCCCCTCCACCAATTTAACCCTAAATAGATTTGGAAAAGACATAAAAGATTATGTCTTCTTTCACACATTTTCATTTCAAGTTTGACAGGTGATTTGTTTTTGTTGGTTGGTTTAAGATGGTCTTAAGTAGCACAAGTTAGGATTGACTTCATATTGCCAAGGACAGCTTGAACTCAGATCATCTGCCCCACCTCTACAAGGCAATGGGATTACAGATGCGGGCCACCATGCAGCGCTCACTTTCAAGTGTTTGTATTTAAATTGGAGAGCGTGAGGCCTGGGGTGTAGCTAAGTGATAGAGCTCTTGCCTAGCATGCATATGACCCTGGGTTCAATGCCCACCACAAGTTTATAATTGCCAGTGCGTTGTGGATTTTAATGTAATAATTGCTGTATTCAGGTATTACTGGGGTTTTGTTTGCTTGTTGTGTTTTGTTACTGTCTTAATACAGGGTTTCGCTGTGAATGCTGGCTGGTCTGAAACTCAGAGAGCTGCCTGTCTTTGCTTCACCAATATTGATATAAGAGATGTGTTCCACCATATCATACATTTTTGAAAGGCACATAAATGGAAATGGAACTCTGGGGAGATTTTAAATCCCTTTTGTTCCTCTATTGAAACTCCTGGGTTTTGTTTTCTTGTTTGCAGTGCTGGGGCTAGAACTCCGGGCCAGCGTTCTGCCACCAAGTGACACCTTGGCTCTAAACTCCTGTTTCTGTTCTGTATCTCTCACATTTTTTTTTCCTAATAATTTTTTTATGATGCTAGAAAGTGAATCCAGGGCTGAGAGCGTGGTGGGCAACCACTCGTACTATTGAACTACAACTCTGGTCCTTTAAAAATTATTTATTTATTAGCCAGGTGTGGTGGCATTGGCCTTTAATCCTGGCACTTGGAAGGCAGAGGCAAGCAGATCTTTGTGAGTTCAAGGCCAGCCCGGTCTACAATGAATTCCAGGACAGCCAGGGATACATAGTGAGATCTTGCTTTCAAAAAAAACCAAACATGTATGTGTGTATATATGTATGTGTATATATATGTATGTGTATATAAATATGTATGTGTATATATGTATGTGTATATATATGTATGTGCATATATATGTATGTGTATATATGTATATGTATATATATATATATGTGATATACAAACCAAACATGTATGTGTGTGTATATATGTGATATACAAACCAAACATTTTTTTTATTATTTATTTAAACAGTTTTTATTTTGAGACAGGATTTCACTAAGTTGCCCATGGTAGCCTTGAACTTGTTTGTAGCCTAGGCAGGCTTTAGACTTAGGATCTGCTTGCCTCAGTCACTCAAGTAGCTGGAGTTAGGGATCTGCCCATGATATCGGACTAAAAATGTGTCTTATGTTTAATTATTTTGTCAGCAACTTGTAACGACAACAAAACAGGGCTGGCAAGATGTTTGAGCTGGTATAGGCACCTGCCTCCAAGCCTAATGGCTTTAGTTTGAGGACCCACATGGTAGAGGGAGAATCCAAATTCCAAAAGTTGTGCTCTGGCCCTCACATGTGTGCCTTGTCATAACACAAGTAAATAAATGTTTTGTTTTTTTTTTTAATTAGGGTGTGTGGGTGTGTGTGTAATCATGTAATTATTAAGTCAGCTGGAAAAATCATTGCATATTACCATTATTATTACTGCATCTTTGATCACAGTAACATAACATTTTTATTATTTTTTTAAAGATTTATTTATTTATTCATATATTATCATATGTAAGTACACTTTTGCTATCTTCAGACGCACCAGAAGAGGGCATCAGATCCCATTAGAGATGGTTGTGAGCCACCATGTGGTTGCTGGGAATTGAACTCAGGACCTTTGGAAGAGCAGTCTGTGCTCTTAACGGCTGAGCCATCTCTCCAGCCCAACATTTTTATTCTTAGTTATGGCTGAACCAACCAACTCACTCTTGTAAAGCAAATCAGAATTCCAGTTAAATGTACAAATCCCCAGATTTCTGCCCCTTACTATAGGGTTGATTGCTGCACAGTAGCTGAGCAGAGTACTGGTCTACTCCCCCACCTCTGCCTGCCCCCAGTGTCTGCCTGGAGTTGTACCTCACTTTGTTACAAATTTTCATCCAAATCCACTGGGAAGTGACACAATTTTGCTTTTGTTTCTTGGGCAGGGAATACTTGATTCTGAAACGTGTGACCAATATATTGATCACAATGGCAGCAAGAGCCAAAGGACAGGAATTTGTTCTTTTTTTAAAGGCTTATTTTATGTATGAGTACCTGTACACCTGCAGGCCAGCAGTGGGCGACAGATCCCATTACAGATGGCTGTGAGCCACCATGTGATTCCTGGGAATTGAACTCAGGACCTCTGGAAGAGCAGCCAGTGCTCCTAACCGGTGAGTCATCTCTCCAGGCAAAGGAGACAGTTTTAACAATTCTGGAACTAACTTCTTGAGATAAGTGAAGGTTCTCTAAGACCCGTTAGTTCTTTTTTTTTTTAATCTCAATGGCTTATAACAGAAATAATACGATTACATTTCACCAATTTTTAAAGATTGTTTTTTAAAAAATATTTGTATTTATATGCATGAGTATGCAAGTACCCATGGATACCAGAAGAGGGCGCAGTATCTATCCCTGCTGGACATGGACGCTGCCACCTAAATTTAAGTCTTCTGCAAGAGTTCATTTTTGTTTGTTTTACTTTGTTTTTTGAGATGGGGTTTCTTTGTGTAGCCCTGGTTGTCCTGGAACTCACTCTGTAGACCAGGCTGGCCTCCAATTCACAGAGATCTGCCTGCCTCTGCCTCCCACGTACTGTGATTAAAGATGTATATCACCACTGTCAGGAATGTGGTAAGTGTTCTTAACTGCTAAGCCCTCTCTCTCTGGACCCTAGGCCCCGCTGGGGAGGTGGGGAGGTTTCTACTGAAGGCTGGCTACCCAAGATACTCAAGGCCTGGATTCTACCTCTAAGGCTAGAGGAGCTACCTCTAAGGAGGCTCAGCCTCCACCCAGAAAATGTTTGTTACAAAATAAAGTTACCTGATCTGGAAAGGATTTACATTAGGTAGGACTTGGGAGGTACACAGGGGGTTTTGTCAAGATTCTCAAGATAATAATTATAACCCTTGACTTAAAGACAGTTTTACAATCCAATATGCTAATAATGCTTTGGGAAATAGAAACAATATTCTTATGCTTACTGGTCTTATGTCAACTTGACACAAGGTAGAGTCCTCAGAAGAGGGAGTTTCAGGGATGGGGATTTAGCTCAGAGGTAGAGCGCTTGCCTAGCAAGTGCAAGGCCCAGGGTTCGGTCCTCAGCTCTGAAAATAAACAAAACAAAGAACAGGGAGTTTCAATTGAGAAAATGTTTCTATAAAGTCAGGCTGTAGGCAAACCTGTGGATCATTTTCTTTATTAGTAATTGATGTGGGAGAGCCCAGTCCATTGTGGGTGGTACTACTCCTGGCCTGGTGATCCTGGGTTCTGCAAAAAAAGAAGTCTGAACAAGCCATGAAGAGCAAGCCAGTAAGCTGCAACCCGCCCCTCCTCCACCCCCATGGCTTCCATGTCAGCTCCTGCCTCCAGGTTTCTACCCTCCTTAAGTTCCTGTCTTGACTTCCTTTCTGATGATAAACTGTGAAGCAGAAGGGTAAGCCAAATAAATCCTTTCTTCCCCGACTTGCTTTGGTCACGGTGTCTCACCACAGCAATCGTGACCCTCACTAAGACAATTCTGCATTACAATTTTGAACCTTGATTGTGGAAAACTATGAATGTACAAGAAGGAGCCATTTAATAAATTCCCATATGTCCACCATCTGGCCTCAAACGCTGTCAGTACCCGGTCATGTCAAACTAGTTTCAGTTAGCCCCACCCCCACGGTTATTTTGGCAGTCCTTGATATATAAATATTTAGGATGTGTCTCTGACACACATTCTCAACGGGAGCAATCTTACTTTCCAGCAGATGTTTTGCCAAATCTGGAGGCTAACGAGGAGTGCTCCTGGCATCTAGTGGGCAGAGCCCCAGGGTGCTGCTTGGCATCTTGGACTTCATCAGGACAACTCCCCACAGCAAGCTATCAGCAGCCCTTACTGATAAGGAAAAGAGACTGCACGAAAGTAAGCGAGAATCCTACAGTATCATCAGACCTAAGATAGATAAAACTCTAGACACGGTCTGAGGAGACGACTCAGCTGGCTGCATGCCCGACAAGCAAGCACGAACACTCGGCTCAGATCCCTGGAACCAGGCGGCAGGATGTGCCTGTCACCCAGACAGTGCAGCTGAGTCAGCGGACTGGAAAGTTCAATGAGAGACTGTCTCAAAAAAGAAAAGGTGGAGAGCAAATGAGGGGAGACAACCTTATGTTGACTTCTGGTCTCCATGGGTATGTGCACACACCCACCCTAACAAATACGTACATTGCACATACACACACAGAGGCATATGTACGTACACACCCACACTAACAAATACATACAACACACACACAGAGGCATATGTACACACCCACCCTAACAAATACATACACCACACACACACAGGCATATGTACACACCCACCCTAACAAATACATACACCACACACACACAGGCATATGTACACACCCACCCTAACAAATACATACACCACACACACACACACACACACACACACACACACAGGCATATGTACACACCCACCCTAACAAATACATACACCACACACACACACACACAGGCATATGTACACACCCACCCTAACAAATACATACACCACACACACACACACACACACACACACACACACACACACACAGGCATATGTACACACCCACCCTAACAAATACATACAACATACACACACACACACACACACACACACACACACAGTGTTTAAACTTCCCCACTCTCATTCATTTTAAAACATCTATAAGCTTGTGTATTTGCCAAAAAAAGATCATGCATCACATCTAATTCGATAAGCTTCTGAAATCCCCCTCTCCATGAATTCTGTGATTAGGTTCTTTTCTCCACGAGTGTCTGATGGTGAACCTCAACATAGAATCCCATCCTGGATCTTTTGTAACACCTCTGTGTGCCACCCAGCTTCAACCTTCTGGCAAGAATCTTTGGGAATTCCCCTGGACACACCAGAGCTTATCTTCTGGTAACGGAAACACTGGGCGTTGGATTCGGGTGTTGCCAGCTTGACTTGTTCATGGATCGTGAAGCTTCCCAGGAGAGTTGCCGCCTAGAGGACCTCAGTGGTAGAGCAACCGCTTACCCCTGTGAGGCCCTGGGTGTGGTCCACAGCACCACGAGAGAAAAACTCCACATGAGGACCGAACATCTACAGGACCGAGCGGCCACCGGACCGAGCGGCCACAAGGACTGACTCCATTTTCTCACATCATCTTAGCCGAAAGGCCAATAAGTGATTTGCATAGGTTTCTGTTTGGTTGGGTTTTGTTCTTGTTTGGTTTTAAGACAGGGTCTTACTATATTGCCCTGGCTGTCCTGGCACTCACTTTATAGACCAGCTGTCCTTGAACTCACAGAGATCTGCCTGCCTCTGCCACCCGGGATTAAAGGTGTGTGCCTGTGGTAGTGGTGTTACTGTGTTACTCTGTCTGGCTTGGTCTTGAACTCAGAGATCCACCTGCCTCTGCCACCTTGACCATCCCTGGCTTTTTATTTTTATTTATGTGTGTGTGTGTGAAGTGCAGGCACACACACTGGAGGATCCCTGAGGAGGCCAGAAGAGTCTGTTAGGTTCCCTGGAACTACTGGACTTACAGGTGGTTGTGAGTCACTGATATGGATTACAGGAGCCAAACTTGGGTCCTCTGGGAGAACAGCAAAGGCTCTTAACCACTGAGCCGTCCTCTGGTCCTTCCCATTCAGCATCTTTTAAAAGTGACTAATGAGAGGATTTGACCCCTCTCTGTCCTCCTCAGGTACTTGTACATACACATGTGTGTGCGCGCGCACACACACACACACATACACAAAATGACTAATGAGCTTTGTATAAAACCAAATCATTATGAACGGAGCTGGGATGTAGCTCTTTTGGTACAGTGCTTCTCAGAATGTTGTAGCCTACAGAACTGCATAAACCAGACACCATGGCACACATCTGTAATAACAGCATGTGAGAAGTGAAGGCAGTAAAACTGGAAGGTTAAAATAAAGGCCTTCGTGATGGCCCGGTGTGCAAAGGCGCCTGAGTTTGACACTTGGTACCCACATGGTAGAAAGAGGGAGCTAACTCCCCTGACTTTCACACATGCTATGACACTTAAGTGTCCCCTGACACTTGTCTATATGAACAACTTGAAAAATGTATCTATGAGGTCTAGGGCCCATAGGGCCCTGTCTCAACAGCAAAACAACAAATCATCATGAAGATATCTGCACACAGCGGCACACTATCGTAATCCTGTACTCTCAGGGCTAGGAGACTGAGGCAGGAGGATCAGGCTCAGAAGACCTTGTCTAAAAAAACCAAAGAAAGTATCATTATAAACTCCTGGACTTTATATGTATACATTTGGGGCAGGGAGGGTGGGGTAAGACGGTCTCTGTAGCCTTGGCTAGCCGGGGACTCATGACACATTGGGGTGACCTTGAATTCCTAATCTTCCTCAGACTCCACCAGCAGGATTACGGTCTTGAGCCAGCACACCCAGTGTTAAGCTTTGCCAAGAGGAGAAACAACTTTAAGAAGAAAAACACTTTGTGAGCCCATCAAAAACGGTTTTTATAGAGATGTAGCTCAAGAAAGAGGAGAAGAAACCTTGACCAGGAAGCAGCATTTACAGACTTGGTCGGGATACACCTCTGAGAAGTTCAGCTCCCACAGACCTTCATGCCACCTAGCTGTCGTCACCGACCATCTCTGCCTCCGCAGTCCCATGTCTCCTGAGATTCTCAGTGAACCTTCCCTGTTGCCGGTTCCCCGAAGTGTCTCACTCTGTGAGTGAAGGCAGAGTTGGAAGACATGCAGATAATCTCTCCAGAGCTAGTGCTGCATACAGTGTCCCTTCTGAGGGTGACAGGAGCAACAGATGTTCAAAGCACAAGAAAGGCTCAGAGGCTTATTTCAGTGGGGGAGGGGGAGGGGCGCAGGTTGGGAAGCTAGATTAGAGAGCGGTTGTTCCCAGTAACTGTAGCCCCCAGGATCCAGTTCCCAACCTCCCCTCTCTTGCGTTGGGAAGCCACCTCACAGGCTGTATTTGGACACCCACCACCTTCCTCCTGGAGCCTCTGAGCTCGACCAACCGGACACATTACTGGGCAGAATTTGTTCTGCCGGGTTCTGCCGGGTCACAGTGAACTGGCTCCTCTTTCTACCCAGGGCGCCTATCAGGCAGCTTTTCCAATCACTAACTTCTCCCCATAGCAGTAAACAATCGCTCCCCAAGACCCTTGGGCCTCAAGCTTCTTGCTGTAACTAGCCCCTGGGGGAACTATGTTATCTCCAAGCTCCTCCTTGCCTCCTAATTAACTTCTCTGCAAATTACTCCATTTGAGTATGGCACCTGTTTCCTGAAGGATACACAAGCGGACCAATTAAGGTCTCAGTTAGGGGGAGGTTTGGTGGCCTGCACTGGGCGCTGGGATGGAAAGAGGTGGGTGAGTGCTAGGCATGTTTGGGAATTAGAACTATTTGCTGGAACTTGTAGGAGGAACAATGGGCCCTGGATTCTTGAGCCAACCAGCCTCTCTCTCCTGTTACAGAGCAGACTGGGGAAGCACAAGGTTCCATCATCCTACACAGAAGTTTAATGCATAAGAGGCTCTGGTATTTTTAGAAAGACTCATTTTTACCTCTAATTATGTGTATGCATGTGCATCTGTGGGTGGGGGTGTGACGGGTGGCGGCGGGATGTATGTATATGAGTTCGGTTGGCTGAGGATGTCGGAAGAGATCATGGGATCCCCTGGACCTGGAGTTACAGGCAGGTGGCCTGGCTTAGGGCCTGGGGACTGAACTATCGTCCTTGGCAATAGCAGTGCATCCCCTGAACCGAGTCATCTCTCTCGTTCCCAGACTTTGCTTTTTCTCTTTTCTTCCTGTCTTTTTCTTCTTTGAATACCTGTCCAAGTCTGTACCATACCTGTCGCGCTCTGGGCTTTCTCACTTTCTCTGAAGGCCACCCTATTGCTTCCTGGCGGCTGCCCACTGACCCCCATCGATAACCTACCTGCTTTCTTTGCCACTAACTCAAAGGCACGACTCTCTTCCTCTTTTCCATACCCCTCCTCCCAACAGCTGCCCACATTTACAGGGCGCTGGCCCTACTGTTTTCCCTCAAACTTTAATAAAATTATCCTCTAGGTAAAATAAATAAATGAGGAATGAAACCAACAGTTAAAATGGGAGGAAAGCTGAAATCGACCCCGTCTGTCGTCTGAGGCCCACTGCACTCCATGTATCTCAGCTCTCCTTGGACCTCTCTGTCCCCACAGTCCTAACTTTCTGACTCTTCCCAAAACCTCATGAGCTGTCAGCAGGGGGCCACTTGAGGGCCTGCTCCAAAACCAGAGTGGAAGAAGCTAGGATGTCTGTAGGCCATCTATAAGTGGTAAGTATTGTTAGACAACAAGAAGGGAAACGTGTGTACTTGGATCTTAAGTTTGTGTAGAACTTTAGACGCGAGGCTGCAGTCTTATGGTAGCTTGGTAAGTTTGTAGAAGGGGCCTTTGTTGGTCTGGCTGACTCAGCATGCAGAAGGCCTTGGGTTCAGTGCCCACTACGAGTGCACACACGTGTGCACACAAGTCAACCAAGCTGAGCTGGGGGCGCTTCTCAGAAGGTAGAGACCTTGGCTCAGTCACTGAGATATGGTGGCCTGTTGTGGAGGATCAGTAGTTCAAGGTCACCCTCAGAAAGGAGTTCCAGCCCAGCCTAGGATAAATGAGACCCTGTCTCAAACAAACCCTAAAGTAGCCTTTGGGAGACTGGGGGGATGACTTCGTGGTTAGGAGCACTTTGCTCTTGTGAAGGGACAGAGTTCAGTTTCCTGTACTTACCTCGGGCAGCTCCACAACCACCTGTAACTTCAGCGTGGGGATCTGATGCCCTCTTTTGGCCTCCGCAAACACTTATACGCACAAACACACACAGAGACACACATCATCATCATCCTCCTCCTCCTCATCATCAGTAAGAATAGCCTTGTTCTTGAACTTTACCTTTTGCTTCCTAGAAAATAATTTTGATATGAAAATATAAAAAATACATACTTGTGGTAGAGTGTTGACCTACCACAGACAAGGCCCTAGGTGCAATCCCCAGCCCTGGGGGAGGGAAGCTTGCTTGATAAACTTACTCAACTGTCCTTAGTTGCAGGAGAAAACCACATTCTTACAGATACGCATAGCTCCGATGGTGGCGGCCAGCTCTAGAGGCATTGACAGACTCACTGAAAGGGCAGTGTGATGTGAATTAAATAATAATGTCTATAAAAGGCTGACTCTGCATCTGTAGCTCTGAGAAATCAGAAGGTGGCCACACACCTTCACCGCCGGAGACTCCGCTCTGTCCGTGGGAAGGACGGCGGAGGAAGCTCACTGGTGGCAGCTGTTCTCTTAGAAGACCAGAGGAGGAAGGCAGATGGTAAAGCTGGAACGGCTCCCCTCCCGGACTGTGACTTCCAGAGGGAGGTGGCAGTTCCTCAGAGAACTGAACTGTGGGAAAGTGACCTTTCCTCAACCTGAAGTTACTTTAATTTTTTTTTTTATTTAGTGTATGTGCAGGATGTGCCCTTTGAAGCTCAGAAGACAACTTGGGAAAGTCAGGTCTCTCCTTCTGCCCTGTGGGTCCCGGGGATTAAACTCAGGTTGTTGGCTTGATGACTGTACCCACTGTGCTATCTCGCCTGCCCGGAGTCTATGTGTAAGAGCTCAGGATCTGGACCAAAGGCAGAGAGATGCTGATGTTAAAGTGACAGCTTGGTCACTTAAATGCTTGAAGCTCAAGCAAAAGGACCTGGAAGCAGAGACAACCAGGTCCCAGGGACTGACTAGCCAGACACTCTAACTTAATCAGAAAGTTCCAGGTCCCAGTGAGAGATCCAGTCTCAGACAACAAGATCTTTAGATTAAAAGATGTTTTTAAGTAAACAAGCTCCTTAGATTTAAGTTTTTCTAATTTCTAAGATTCACATCTTGGCAAACAGTAACAAAACTGCAAAGTAACCAAATGAAGATAAGATCGTTGGAAGAAACGACTATCAAAGGCGAAGGTTGGGGGAGGGCAGAAAGGTTGGGCATGATGCTCAGTTGATAGTGTTTATCTGGTAAGAAAACACCTGGGTGACCTCTGACCTCCACAGGCTCACACACATGTACACCCACAGATACAGGAACAACCATGCATGTGTACACACACGAGAAAAAAAGAAGGGGGCTGGAGAAATGGCTCAGAAGTTAAGAGCACTGGCTGCTCTTGCAGAGGACTCGGATTTGATTCCCAGCACCTACAAGCTGTCTAGCAACCCTCTGCAAATTCAGTCCCAGGGATTCTAAGGCACTCTTCTGACTATGCAGGCACAGCATGCTGATGGTATGATACATGAAAGGAAGGGAAGGGCTGGGGAGATGGCTCAGCGGTTACGAGCACTGACTGCTCTTCTGAAAGATCCTGAGTTCAAATCCCAGGAACTACATGGTGGCTCACAACCATCAGTAATGAGATCTGATGCCCTCTTCTAGTGTGTTTGAATACAGCTACAGTGTACTTAGATGGGGGACTGGAGTGAGTGGGGCCGCTGACTGGAAGTCCTGAATTCAAAATGCCCAGCAACCACATGATAGCTCACAACCATCAGTACAGCTACAGTGTACTCATATACATAAAGTAAATAAATAAATCTTTAATAAATAAATAAAAAGGAGGGGAAACATATACACATTAAATAAATGAGTAAGTAAGTAAATGAGCTTAAAAAATTTTTAAGGAACAAGCAGGAAGAAAGGGGAAGGAGGGGGAGAGGAGGAAGTGGGGGTAGAGGTCCTCCCGCCTCCTGTTGGGAGTCAGGATAACAAACATGCAAGGCCGGGCAGTGAATGCGCACACCTTTAATCCCAGAACTGGGAGGCAGAGGCAGGTGGATCTCTGAGTTCAAGACCAGCCTGGTCTACAGAGTGAGTTCCAGGACAGCCAGGGCTACACAGAGAAACCCTGTCTCAAACAACAACAAACAAAACAAAACAAAACAAAAAAAACGTGGTAAGATTAATGACTTTTTCCAAAGATGGCTTTGCTATAGAGCAGGCATTTTAAGATAAAACAAAAACCAAAGAATGATTTAGTTGAAAAATATGTTATCCCTGTACCAAAGAGAAGATAAGGATTATTTACAAAGTAACAATCATCAAACTAAGGGAAAAAGGACGTAGAGCACAAAGGTCTTGTGCTTGCCTAGTTTACAGAGGTGCTGGGTTGTCCCCCCTCCCCCCTCCCACAAAAACTGGGTGTGTCTGTGCTCACCTGTAAGCCCAGCAGTTGGGAGGTGGAGGCGGAAACAGCAGTTCAAGATCATCCTCAGCGACCTCACGAGTTGAAGTTGGGAGTCTCTGCCTCAAAGAGCCAATAATAGGTGTAGAGAAAACCTCTTATATGCTGTATGGAAGCATCGCCTGTCAATAGAAACGGCCTGTGACCAAAGAGCTGAGGCAGGATTAGAAGATGGCACAGCCATCAGGGAGAGAGAGGAATTCTGGGAAAGAGTCAAGTGGGAGACTTGCCCCAGAAAGCTGATGATGAAGATGGTCGCATGAAGCTGAGGAGAGGTAACCAGCCACGTGGAAGATAAATGTTAAGAACTAGTTGGGGAACAAGCCAAGGTGCGTGGCTGAAGCAGTTATTAATAAACGATAAGTCTCAGAGTAGTTATTCTAGGAACAGAGGCCAGGAGAGAGGTAGTGCAGTTACACATGAGGCTGTGGGCTGTCTCAGTGAGGGAAGGGGTTTGTTGCCAAGCCTGACAAGCCGAGTTCATTCCCCGGGACATACATGGCAGAAGGAGAGAACTGCCTTCTACAAGGTGTGGGATGACTTCCATACAAGCTATTGCATCCCCCATACCCACCCCAACAATAATCACATAAACTTAATAATATTAAGGAAAATTAACAATAAACAAGTAAAAAATACATAAAGTCCAGCTATGAGAAGGGGGAGGAGAAACACCAGGGGAGGAATATAGTCAAAGTACTCGATACACTTGAGAGAAACTGTCTTTCTGAAACCCATCAATATGTACAGACGGTTGGACAATGATTAAGAAGATAAGATGTGTAATAGTGCATGTCTGTAACACCAGTAACTGGAGGTAGAGGTAGGAGGTCAGAAGCTCAAGGTAACCCTGGGCCATATAGCCTGGGCTACATTAGACCTTATTTCAAAAAATGAAATGTACATATCTTAGAAATGTGTAAAGCAGAAGATAAAATTTCCCAGGAGTCTTACACACACACACACACACACACACACTTCATACACACACACACACCACACACATACACACACACACCACACATACACACATACATACCACACACACACACACCACACATACATACACACACACACCATACACACACACACACACACACACACACACACGTACAGTTTACACAGAGTCTCCCTTAAAGACAGGCATGCTCGCAAAGCTGTGTTCTGACTAACAGGATGTTATTTAAGCAGAAAGAAAAATGACTCTCTTCTGTTTCCTCTCTTCCTCTCTCCCCCTCCTCTCCTCTTACCATCTGGAATGGAGACTTACCAATAAGAATGGAAGCAGCTGTCTTGGACCAATGGTTGAGAGGGTTGATTTGAGGACGACAGAGAACAGACAGCAGAGAGGCCTGACTCCCTAGCACCAGGGAGCCACATTCGAACCCTTGGCAGCTTCAGGACCACTACTCCAGAGGTGACTGTTCAAAGCCCTCTTATTTTAACCTTTGTTAAATAGATCAGGTACTTAACCAGGGCTTGTAGTAGTTATAGAGGTAAGTGTGTGTGTGTGTGTATGGTCTGTGGGGGTGGTGTGGTGTGTGTGTGGGGATGTAGGGAGGGTGTGTGGGGCTGTGGTGTGTGTATGTATGTGTAGTGTGTGTGTGTGTGTGTGTGTGTGTGGTGTGTGTGTGTGGTGTGTGTGTGTGTGTGTGGTATGTGTATGTATGCATGTGTGTGTGTGTGTGTGTGGTGTGTGTGTGGTGTGTGTGTGTGTGTGGTATGTGTGTGTATGCATGTGTGGTGTGTGTGGTGTGTGTGTGTGTGTGGTGTGTGTGGTGTGTGTGTGTGTGTGTGTGGTGTGTGTGTGTGTGTGTGTGCGTTGGTTGTCCTGGAACTCCAGTGTAGTTGAGGATGACCTTGAACTTCTGATCTTACAACCTTCGTGCTGGGATTACAGACTTGTGCCACCACAAGTGGTTTGAAGCAGCGCTGGGGATAGAACCCACGGTTCCATGTGTACCAGGCAAGCGCTCTACCTACTGAGCTATCCTGGTTCAAGAGGCATTTTTTTTCTTGTGTGAGAAAAAGTTAATTAATTAAAAATATATTAAAATATATTAATAAAATATGTACAGTTCCTGGTTATATGTCTATGTACCACTTGAGGCCAGAAGAGGGTGTCAGATCCCCTGGGACTGATTGGCTTACAGGTGATTGTAAGCCACCTATGGGTGCTGGGAATTGAACCCAGGTCCTCTGAAAGGGCAGCTACTGCTCTTAACTCGAGCCATCTCTCCAGCCCCCATGCATATTTTCTTACATTTATTTATTTACTTATTTATTGTGTGTGTGTGTGCGCGCACACACATATACACACACACAACACACACCTCTGCACTTGTGTAGGGCTAGACTTAGGTTGTAGGGCTTACTGGGAAGCCCCTCAGGTGGCAAAAAAAAATTTTTTTTAAGATTTATTTATATATTATATGTAAGTACACTGTAGCTGTCTTCAGACACTCCAGAAGAGGGCATCAGATCTCATACGGATGGCTGTGAGCTACCATGTGGTTGCTGGGATTTGAACTCAGGACCTTTGGGAGAGCGGTCAGTGCTCTTAACCGCTGAACCATCTCTCCAGCCCCAGGAGGCAAATTTTTAACTCCTTCCCCAACTTTATACTAAAGTAAAACCATAGTATACTACTGATTTATCAAATGTGATAATTTAGTTGCGTTGGAAAAATGGAAGCAGAGAAAACCTGTAAAAATTGGGCCTAAAATAGTGAAGCATCTTTTCTGGTAAGAGAAAATGAACAGTCTGTAAGGTCAGACAGGCACAGACAGCAAGGTTACACGATCACTTTCAGTGGAAAGGACTTTCTAAAATTATAAACCTCTACACGTACTCCAAGTAATTTCACACTATTTTCTGGATTAAGATTTAAGGTGGTGTGGCTGAGCGGTAGAGACTCACCTATAACATGCAAGACGCTGCATTCACTGAAGAAAATTATACAAGTTAACTATGAGAAGACTAGAAATAGAGCAAATGTACTTTATTTGACAGCCATTGGTGCTATGCTCAGGCTGATGGGGACAGTACATTTAGGACCTATCCCAGGGCCCTTCAGGATGGTGAGACCTGAAAAGCCAGAATTATGTTTCCTAGACAATCTTGCAGCTAGGATTCCGGGCACAATTTTGCCTCTTCCCATTATTATTATTATTATTATTATTATTATTATTATTATTATTATTTATCTTACAAGATCAGTAAATTGGAGGCTGGAAAGGTGACTCAGCACTTCCCTGCTGCTATTCTAGAGGACCAGAGTTCAGTCCCCAGCACCTACCATCAGGAAGCTGAGCTGCCCAGAAGTTGAGCTTCCAGGGGTCCAAAATCCTTCCCTTGTGCTTGTGTACATGTGAGCACACACATAAAAAAATAAGAACAAGACAGTAAAAATGAAAAGATAAGAGAGCAGAAGAGAAGTGAGCAGGTGTATGCTGTGTCTGCAGCAAGGGCTGTGGGGGTGGAGTCGGAGCTCTCGCTGCCTTGGGTTCTCACCACCACCACCAGGAGTCTCGCCCCTATGGCGGGATGCACTCTAGGACCACCCGTGGCTGCATCAACTTCAGGCAGAACTGAGTCCTCGGCATATGCTCTCCTTTATCATTGATATCTCAGCTCTTAGCAGCTACAGCAACTCTACCCTGCCCTTAAGAACTTTTACCTTTTATTTTATCTAAGTACACTGTAGCTGTCTTCAGACACTCCAGAAGAGGGCATCAGATCTCATTAAGGTGGTTGTGAGCCACCATGTGGTTGCTAGGATTTGAACTCAGGACCTTTGGAAGATCCATCAGTGCTCTTAACCACTGAGCCATCTCTCCAACCCATAAGCTTCTGTCTTTAAATTATGCATGTGGGTGTGTACTTGTGAGTACAGATGCCAGGCAATGCCAGAGGCCTTGATCCCCTTGAGCTGGATATAGCCAGTTTCCAGCCACCTGACCTGGGTGCTGGGAACTAAACTTGGGCTCCTCTACAAGAGCAGAAGTTCTGAACCACTGAGCCATCTCTTGAGTCCCTAGGGCTTTATTCTTAGTGTCGTCATATTTATTGTGCCCACGTGGACATGTCAGAGATCACCTTTTAGGAGCCCGCCAGGACCGCAGGTGTCAGGCTTGCACAATAAAAGTTTCATCCACTGGTTTATCTTGCAGGCGCCCTGCTGGGCTTGTTTATTATTATTTGAACATTGTCATTTAGTGTGTGTCTGTGCATGTGTGTGCTTGTGTGTGTGTACATAAAGTACTTGTGTGTGAAGGTCAGAGGACAACCTTTAAGAGTTGGATCTGTCTTTCTTGCCTATGGATCCTGTGAGTCACATTCAGAATGTTAGGCCTGGTGGCAGTGCCTTTACTCACTGAGCCACCTTGCTGACCCCAGACTGAGGCTTTTTTATTACGTGAAATAAAGGTGAAGAGAGCATATTATTATGGCAGTTGACCTACTACCTGAGATGCTACTAAGTGACCAAACAGGCAGGGTATGCTGTCTGGCAGGGTATGCTGTCTGGCACGGGTATGCTGTCTGGCACGGGTATGCTGGGCCAGTGGACACCTCCCACCCTCTGTGAGATGATACAAAGTTTCACCCTGCTGCTCAGAGTGGCAAGCCATGTAAAAACTCATGAATTATTAATTTTTGGGATGTCCCACTTAATATTTTTAGACTACGCTTGATGGAGTGTAATTGGAACCTTGGAAATGAAACTGTGGGAGGGGAACAGTCCTCCTCCTGCGTGTTTTCGGAGCTGCCACGAGTAGCTCAGTGTAGTGACAGCTCTCCCAGCTGGCTTCCGATCTCAAGAGAGGAAGTGGTTCCTTTGCTGCATCTCTTCTGCAGCCCGGAGCTCCATGTCAGAGTCTGTTATCAGCCCTCCCAACAGGCTTCTCAGCAACTCCTTTATTACTTGAACTTGCCAGAAATTCCTACTTTATTAGGCTCTGTTTGTTTGTTTTGTTTGTAAGATGGTGGGGAAGGGGAGCTGACTCATGCTGTTGACCAGGCTGGCCTCAAACTCACAGAGACCCAATGTCCTTTGCTTCCCAAGTACCGCTATTAAACCGTGTGTGCCACCATGCCCAGATTTTTCTTTTGTTTTCTTTTCTTTTTTAAGATTTATTTTGATTGTACTTCATTATGTGTCTTTGTGCCTCTGTGTGGGCATGCATACTTGGGTGCAGGTGCCTATGGAAGCAAAGTTATCATATCCCCTGGAGATGGAGTTACAGGTAGCTGTGAATGCCCAATTTGGGTGCTGGGTACCAGCCTCAGGTCTTCTGGAAGAGCAGCAAGTCTCTCCAGCCTGTGTGTACTTGCTTTTTTTCTCAAAGATAAGGTGGCCCAGAATAACCTTTAACTTGTAGTCCTCCTGCCTCCACCCTCCAGGTAGTGAGATCTCAGATGTATGACACCATGTCCAGCCTGGCCCAATTGTGTGAAACTGAACTCAGTATGGCATAAAAGCAGGAAGTAACATGTAAAGAAAAAGCATGGATGGGCTGGAGGGATGGCTCAGTGGTTAGCAGCACTTACTGCTCTTGCAAAGGGTCAGGGTTCAGTTCCCGGCACCCACATAGTAGCTGACAAGCAACCATCTGTAACTCCAGCTCCCAGGGGATCTAAGGCCACCTTCTGGCTACCACGGATTCCTACACACAGATCCTGCACATAGCTGAGTACCAGTATACACACATACATATAAAAATCAAGAAATATAAAACAAGGAAAAAAAGCATAGTGGACAATACAACAGACACATAAACCTAATTATAACACAACGATCTAGGGACTGGTGAGCTAGCTCAGGTGGTAATGGTGCCTGCAGCCAACCTGAGTTAGATGCAGGGGACCTGAACAGAAGAAGCAGAGAACTGACTTCTGCAAGTTATCCTCTGGCTGCCATGAAGTCAACTTGGCAGATGTGAGCGCGCGCACACACACACACACACACATTCAAACACACACACTCTCACATTCACACACACACTCACACACACACACACTCACACACACTAAATGAATAAATGTAAAAAAAATCAACACATATAAAACAATCTCAGGAAATACAAAAGTTGCACATCATGTCTATAAATTATTTTTGGTTTTGGTTTTGAGACAAGGTCCTCATATAATCCCAGCTGGCTTCATTCTCATTATGTAGCCAAGGAGGAGCTTGAACTACTGATCCTCCTGCCTCTACCTCCCAGCTGCTGGGATTACAGGCACTTGTCAGAATACTCAACCTCCTTTTTGTATAAAGTCTAAACATAAGACTTCCTGCCCCATATATAGTAACTGGATTAATAAACCATACACAATAAAAGCAAGACAGCATAATCAGTATATGTTAATTTTGAAAAATATGAGCAGTAGTGCTAGACATCACCATCAACATAGTTACTTTTTTTATGGAGACAAAGAATGAGGTGGAGCTCATATATATATATATATATATATATATATATATATATATTCCAAACATGTGAAGCAAAATGACTTTTGAAAGTTTTATTGTGTATGTGTGTGTTTATGTATGTGCTTGCTACAGCCTGAGTGTGGAGGTCAAAGGACAATTTTCAGGAGTCAGTTATCTCCTTCCACATGAGTCATTTAGCTGGCCCCAAATACCTTTTAAATTTTATTTGCAGTGTTGGAATCAAACCCAAGGGCCTAGGGCTGGTCATACAGCAAAACACCATCCCCCAGGCCCTGCAAAAATGTTTTGATGGTTTAATCATGAGGTGCGTGGGCGTTATTAATGTTATTTTCTGTATTTCTCCGCATGTCTCTAATACGTCCTAATTCACAAAACACAGTCATGCGCAATACTCTCCAGGACATCTTGGTGTAAAATTGTTTGAAGCAGCTTCTGGGCTGAAAAGGGGGAAACCTGATGAGGCAACTTGCTGTCTTAAAAACAGCGAAATTGAACAGACTGGAGAGATGGCTCAGTTAAGAGTACATACAGCTCTTATAGAGGACCGGGTGTTTGGTTCCTAGACCAGTGTGATCTTCTTGGGTGCCTGCATGTGCATGCACATATATACATATCCACAATAGGGCATCGATGTGGGCAGTGGTACCCAGCGGCTCTCACGCATTGGCACGGTTTAGCTTTGCTGACCGGATGTAGATGTGAGAAGTCCCGAAGCAGGCTGGGGACCGTGGGCTCAGCCCTCGGTCGACTCGCGCGCGGGAGGCTGGGCTTCGAGGCTGGGAGGCCGGGCGGGCCGCGCCGAGGGCGGGGCCGCCGCGCGGGGGCGGACCTCGGCGCGCTCCCGGCCGCTCGCTGGCTCTGGGGCCGCGGCGGCTCCTCTGCCGGGTCGCGCCGGAGGACAGGCTTCGGGCGGCGGCTTGGGCGGCCTGCGGACCGACCGGGTGGGCCGAGCGGCGGAACCCCGCGCCTGCCGTCTGCCTTGCCCGCTAGCGCGGGGCGCGCGCCATGGCCGCCTCGCCCGGCTCGGGCAGCGCCAACCCGCGGAAGTTCAGTGAGAAGATCGCGCTGCACACGCAGCGGCAGGCCGAGGAGACGCGGGCCTTCGAGCAGCTCATGACCGACCTCACCCTGTCCCGGGTGAGCTCCGGGGCCGGCGCGGGCGGTGCGGGCGGGTCCGCGCGGCGGGGGAGAGATCGCCGGGCAGAGGTGGCGGCGGCGGCGGGGCCGGGCGGGGGCCGCGGGTGGGGAGCGGGGCCGGGACGACCGCGGCCTCGGTTCTGGCCGGCCTGGTGACACCAAGTGAGGTTTGCGATCTCGGTCGACGGGCCTTCGGTGCGGTGAGCTGGAAACGGCCGAGCCCGGGGAGGCGGGCAGCGGCGCCGGGCGGCCTAAGCGGGAGGATGACCCCGAGAGGAAATCGCACGCAGCTGCAGCTCGGAGGCCGGACCGAGGCGCGCCTGGTTCGGGTGGTGCGACTTCTCCGTGGACATCCACGGCCAGCGAGCCCTTGACTGTTGGCGTGGAAGGCCTCGGGGGCCAGAGGGTCGCACATCTTCCCCGAGGAGAAGGTTGGGTGCACGCACAAGTGAATCGACGACTGGCCCCTGAGCGGCAGGGGGCCTTGGTACCACGACGAGAGTCCGTGGCTTTCCCACTTTCGCCTCTTGGAGGTGCTTTACGTGGTCCGGTGCATTTGTTCAGCATCAGATATTTACTGAGAACTGACAGGGTGCTTAGCGCAGATGGTGACCGCGGAGGGACCCAGAGGAATGAGTAAGAGCGAGTCGGGGACAAACACCTGGGAGGCTAGACAACTGGAGCGGACGGCAGGGGATGGAGACAGCAGGAGTGCCTGTGCGGACCGCAGAGGGTCAACGAGAGTGGGCAGCCTTGAGGATTCTGAGTGCTGGCCTTGAAGGCACATTGTCAGATGGGGGAGGCTGTGAAGATGCTGGGGTGAACAGCTGGAAGGAGACGTGAGCTGATTGCAAGCTGGTTGTTCCCCTGCTTCCTGAGTTGTATTATATTTTGGCTACCATAGTGTTTGGGACTTGAAAAACAAAAACAAAATCTGTTGCCAGGGTTTAAATTGGGAGTTTTTTCTTTAACATAAATTTAACATAAACTAAAGTAACATGAATTTATAGCATAATCTAAACTGACTTACTTTAAAATTAAGAGACCTGGAAACAATCTTGAGTGTTACTACCCTCAAGTGGAGTATGAACTCTATTTTGCTATAATACAATTCACACCACTCACTGTTAAGAGTCCCCTACACCAAGACCATTCATCATAATTATATAATGTTATCTTTTGGTGTAGTAAGGGCAAAGTGAACTGCTTTCTGAACTTTCATTCTCGACGCACTGAAGCAAAAAAAAAAAAAAAGAATATATGAGAGATAAATGATAGATACAGATAGATACAGAAGACTGAAGATTTCAAGGAAAAAAATGTCCTTATGCCCTGACCCTTTATTTTGTGACCTTGATTAGACTGAGCTAGACAAGCTTAGGATGTATTGAAGAGGTGTGGGTAAAAGCCATGGGTTAGCATAAGGCCTGTGTTGTGATGTTTGGAGGCATGCTTTATGCACATATGCATGTATGCTATGTACCTGTATACATACATGTGTCTGCATACATACATGTGTTCTATGTGTTTGTACACATACTTGTGCTCTATGTGTCTGTATATATTCATGTGTCTGTACACATACATGTGCTCTGTGTCTGTATACATGTGTCTGTACACATACATGTGTTTGTACACATACCTGTGCTCTGTGTGTCTGTATACATTCATGTGTCTGTACACATATATGTGCTGTGTGTCTGTATACATGTGTCTATATACATAACTGTGCTCTATGTGTCTGTACACATACATGTGCTCTATGTGTCTGTATACATTCATGTGTCTATACACATATATGTGCTCTGTGTGTCTGTATACATGTGTCTGTACACATACCTGTGCTCTATGTGTCTGTATACATACATGTGTCTATACACATATATGTGCTCTATGTGTCTGTACAGCTAGAGTCGGTCCAGTCACTCATGTGATTTTTGAGACCCCCCTTTAAATCATCCTCTGTGCTGAGGTCATGAGTAATGTACAGATTATTTTTATTCTTATGAGACAAGGTTGTGCTCTGTAGCCCAGCTGGCTTCTAGCTCGACATCCCATTTCCTTAGTATATATTGGGATTACAGGCATGCACCATCATACCTGGTTCAGATTTTTAAAAACAAGTCCTCACAGATCCTTAGTGTTCATATAGTTTTGATTTTACTCATGTGTTTTCGCACAGAATCTTGTGTATGAAGTTCATTAGGTAGAGTTTCTATACCCTCAGAAACCAAAACATTTATGTATGCAATAAACCCAAGATTACAAATGCAGTAAATCCAAGTCAAATTTCACGTAGTATGATAAATGCTGTTTTGATGCACTGAACTTGGGTTCTTTAGGTGATATGTTGAATTTAATGAGCCTGATCAACTGTGGCTTCCAGGCTAATCCAGTTGCTATTTCTGCTAATTACTACAAACTTGTGTCACTTTGCCCTGTACCTGGGCCACGGAGTCATTTGCATGTTAGTTCTGCCTGTGTTTTCTCATTGACCAGTGGGGTCCCAGTGTGTTCGAACAGACACTCGTGACAACCCTGAGTGTTCCCCGGGGAATTTTTGCCTATTTAGTATTTTAAAGGATTATTTTCCCACAGAAGTCACAGAATGAAACGCTTCTCATAAAGAACTCCTGGGTCCGCAAATGTTTGTGTTCTTATGGTCCATGCGGTTCGCAGAGGGTAATTGGATGGCCAGTATACTGACTCTCCTTACAGCTTACGGCAGGCGTGCTAATTGATGGGCAGGCTCTGCGATGATCTAGACACCATCTCTTCTCAGCCTGTGTGAAGCTTCAGCTGCTCAGTGTAATCACATCCAGTCTTTTAGGACAGACTTGTACACGACTCACTGGGTGGGTAGGAGGCTTTCGACCAGTGGTTCTCTCCTGTGGGTCAGGAGTCCCACAGGAGCCGCTGTTCAGAGCTCTGCATTACAATTCATAACAGTGGCACAATTACAGTTATGAAGTAGCAATGAAGTACTCTTATGGTTTGGGGTTACCACAGTATAAGGAATTGTATTAAAAGGTTGCTGTGTTAGGACGGTTGAGAACCACGGCCCTAGATTTTGGAGAATTTTTTCTTTCCAGCTTTAGTGTTTCAGCTTCATCAGGAAACAGTGTGAAAGGTTTTGTTTGGTTGGTTGGTTGGGTTGGTTTTTTTCGAGACAGGGTTTTCTCTGTGTAGCCCTGGCTGTCCTGGAACTTTCCCTGTAGACGAAGCTGGACTCCAACTCAGAGATTCTCCTGCTTCTGCCTCTTGAGTATTAAGAGTTAAGGTGTGCACCACCATGCCCAGCTAGCAGGAGACAGTCTGAAGAAGGGAGTACTAGGAGGACTACCGCCCATTGTGGTACCTGGTAAGGAGACAGGAGGGCGGAGGCGTGTCAGCCTGGGAACACCTGCTGCGCTTTGAATGATTTCTGTGCAGTTGGTAAGTTGGATGCTACCAGTAGGGTTATGGACTGTTTATGATCCGTGCGCGACGGGGGTTTGACAGTCTTCTAGTGTGCTCACTAAGTACCGTGTCTGTAGTGTGTGCCTCGGGTTATTTGGGATGTTGTAGTGAGCAAGCAACGGTGCTTGCTGATGGGTGTTAAGATGCAGTGAGGAGATAGTTAAGGAGTAAATCCCCATTTTAAAAGGGAAGTAGCTGGAGCTCTGGGCATGTGTAGCTAGAAGCCTTTGCTATTTCTGAATGTCTAAAGGACCAGTGGGTGTGGGGAGAGAATTTTGGGATATGTGTGGAAAGGGAGTGTGCGTCCAGCAGGACGATTGGGAGAGAGAGATTTGAGGTGCTGGGGATGCCACAAGGATCAGGTTGTAGATGTGGGATTTGGGACCTGATCCTAGAGCAATAGTAGACCATTGGAAAGGTTGATCCTGGGTGGATTTGCATCTTAAAAGGATCCCTCTAGGAGAACCTGAAAGGAGGCTGCAGTGGAGACTGTTCTGAGGTCATACAGCAAGCTCTGGCGGGGCCTGGTGGCCTTGACTAGTGTGGACAGGCTGATGCTTACCAGGGTAAGGAGCTTTGCAGGTTCCAGCAAGGGGAGAGGGAGAGCTGTGGACGATTCCCAGGCTTTAGGCATGTCAGGCTCCTGGATGGAGAGCACTGCAGGAGCAGGGCGGCCTTGTGGAGAGAGGCTGAGTGTGAGGGGCTTCTAAGCCTCAGGAAGCATGTTCCCGCAGGCTGTTGCCTCTGTGGACTTGGGCCTCAGGAGGGTAGTCTAGGTCTCCCTCCTATTTGGGGCCTTTTGGAGTTTAGCCACAGGAGATTCGATGCTTAGGAGACCACATACGCTAGGTAGGGGAGTGAAGTTCAGTGGGTAGGGCGTTTTCATTGCGAGCTCCAGGTCCTGAGTTTGATCCCCAGCATAGGTATCAGTGGCTTACACCAGGAATCCTAGCACCTGGGAAGCTGAGGCAGGAGGATGAGAAGTGTAAGGTCATTCTCAGCTACACAGGATATTTGAGGTCAGCCTACCCTATTTAAAACAAATGACCCTCCACCCCACAAACTACAAACTGACTGGTGGCTTACACTCTACTTTTGACTCTCTGACATAGTTTGTTTTCCCAAAATGTGTATGTGTGTGTCTGTGTGTCTGTGCCTATGTCTTTATATGTGTGTCTATGTCTGTGTGTGTCTCTGTGTGTGTCTGTGTCTCTCTGTGTGTGTATGTCTCTGTGTGTGTGTCTGTGTCCATGTCTGTGTGTCTGTGTCTCTCTGTGTGTGTATGTCTCTGTGTGTGTGTGTCTGTCTCTCTCTCTCTCTCTGTATGTCTCTATGTGTGTGTGTGTGTGTGTGTGTCTGTGTATGTCTCTGTATGTGTGTCTGTGTCTATGTCTGTGTGTGTCTCTGTATGTGTCTATGTCTGTGTTTCTCTCTGTGTGTGTGTGTGTGTGTCTGTCTGTCTCTCTCTCTGTATGTCTCTATGTGTGTGTGTGTGTCTGTGTCTATGTCTGTATGTGTCTCTGTATGTGTCTATGTCTGTGTTTCTCTGTGTGTGTGTTTGTGTGTCTGTGCCCATGTCTGTGTGTGTCTGTGTCTGTATGTTTACATCTGTTTAATAAGGACCAGTAATAACCATTAGGATTGTATATTTAAATCTAGAGTCTAGATTTTAGAAAATGAGATCTTTTAGCAACATCTTCCTCACATTTTTTTCCTTATTCATTAAAAGCATAAATATTTTTATTTTATGATATGAGTGTTTTGCCTACATATATGAAGTGTACTACATGGGTGTCTGGTGCTCACATAGGCCAGAAGAAGGTGCTGGAGAGCCTGGAACTGGAGTTAGCTAGTTGTGAGCTGCCATGGGGGTGCTGGGAATCAAACCTGGGTCCTCTGCAAAAGCAAGACGTGCTCTCGACTTCTCTTTCTCTGTGTGTGTGTGTGTGTGTGTGTGTGTGTGTGTGTGTCTGTGCATGCACACACATGTTTGTGGAGGTCAGAGGGCAACTGGCAAGAGTCAGTATCTCCTTCCACCATGTAGTCCTGAGGGCTGGACAGCAAAGCGTCTTTCCTTGCTAAGTCGTCATTTGCCACAGGCCCCGCCCTCCCTGTGGCATGCCTCATGATGCTCCAGGTTGCTAGTGACCTAGCTTCCCTATATCTATTTGACTTTGTCCCCCTGCTGTAAAGTGAAGTGTGACTGGGGCACAGAAGCCAAAGAGGCCCTGACATTTAAAGGGAAGGTAGGGGAGGAGGAGCACTCACAGAAGGCTGAAGAACAGTTAGAACAGCAAGAGAAATGCAAGGTGGATTGTGCGGCACGAGAGATGGCTAGGAAGAGAGGGAGAGTGTGGGAAGCTTCAGGGCGCTTGGCTGTGAAGGGCAATTTATCTTGACATATCTCAGGATAACTCAGCATGACCACCTTGAATGTTGACTTGCCTTGAATAGTTGTGGAAGCCGTTGCTTTCCTTTTGTTGTGTTTTGTTTTTGATTTTGTTTTCCTACTTTAAAGACTCAAGGTCTCACATAGCCTTAATAGTGGCCAAAAACTCACTATGCAGTAAAAAATGACCTTGATCTCCAGATACTTCCTCCCCCCTCTAGAATGCTAGAATTACAGGTGTGTCCCACCATGACCACTAAGGGCTGGACACCAGGGCCTCATGCATGTAGGCAAGCCCTCTCCCAGCTGAGCCACACCCCCAGCTCAGACCATTTGCTGGTTTTCTGTTAAATAGACAATGGGGTGCTGTAGACTGGTGAAGCCTTTGAGTCAAGAGTGGAGGGGAAGCCTGGGAAGACCAGGCTCAGGTTAAACCTGGCGGCAGTCTGTGCCAGGCACTCTGGTCTCTTCTTTTGTTATCTCAGGCAGTCTTCAAAGTGACCTCGAGGTTTATCTGTCTGGATTTTCCAGCATTTGGGGGATGAGTAAACCTAGGCTTAGAGAAGTATCTTTACAAGGCTGGTAAGGGCAGGGCTAGGACTTGTGTCCTATCTGCACACTCAAAACCTTTCCCCCCTAGTAAAGGGGCGTGTCTCTGCGTGTGCGTGTGTGTGTGTGTGTGTGTGTGTGTGTGTGTGTGTGTGTGTGTGTGTGTATATCTATTTTTATTCTCTCACATTTACTGATCTTTTCTCCTCCTCCACCTCCTGGGACTGAAGCTAAGAATTCTTACGAGCCAGACAGTGGCCTGCCTCTCAGCCGCTCCCTCCCCTAAATCCTTTCAAGGTAGCACATTGGGCCACTGTAGCTTTATAAAAGACCTCAGAGCTAGTAAGAGCTAGTAAGCTGGGCTCCTGCAGAGGGGGAGCAGTTGTGGGTTGTGGGGTCCTTGGAAAGGACCTTAAGCTCAGTTGAAGGCAGGTCCCTAGCTAGTTTTATAATTGAGCCTGGCTGGTGTGCCAAGGCTTTTGGGGAAGGGTTGAAGCCTTTATGGGGATCTTAGAAGGGAGAAACTTTGGCACATGTGTATCTTGGTAAGCTGTGCCTGGCATGGTACATAACACACAATTAAGATTTTATAAATGAATAGGTGGACTGAGTGATTCTTTGAAGAAAGGTGATCAGGAATCTTGTCTGATATTAATACCAGCACTTGGATTTCTGAGTTCAAGGCCAACCTGGTCTACAGAGTGAGTTCCAGGACAGCCAGGCCTACACAGAGAAACTCTGTCTCGAAAAACCAAAAAGAGAGAGAGAAAAAAAAAAGAATCTTGTCTGAGCATTTCAAGGATTTTAAGTCAAATGCTTCTAGTAAGTACATTTAGAATATGAAAAGGGAAGCTGACTTTACTCTTAAACTTGGCTCATAGGCAGAAATAGCATCCCGACTCTTCAAGTGTGACTCTGAGATCTGAGTTTTGATTAATATATTATAAGATATAATTAATGTGTCTCCCTATTCAGCATGTTTGAGAGATCAAGTACTGTGATTATAATGAAGTTAAGGACACTCAAGGGCTTTAAAACTTACAAACATGTGCACTTACTTTTTGAATATTTATGTTAAATTAAGGAATATTACCATATCAGGGATTTCTCTCTGGGTGCCAAGGGTAGTGGAGGAGGCGGTGAGCTGGGCTTCATCTCAGGTGGTAATCACAGAAGCCGAGGAGAGATGGACGATGGGTCTCATCTCAGTCATCTCTAGCTTTGTGTGTCTGAAAGCTTTCCTATAAATAGTAGTAAATCAGAGACTAATGGGGTTCGAAGCCTATCTGTCTTTCAGAATGTCAATAGCTTAGTCATTGAATTTTTCTTGTCATAATTTTCTTATTATCATACTTTCATAGTATCTACATTGTATTAGATAAATTTTAGTAATTACTTTTTTTTAAAAGTTCTTTATTTTATGTATGTGAGTTCACTGTTGCTCAGACACACCAGAAGAGGGTATCGGGTCCTGTTACAGATGGTTGTGAGCCACCATGTGGTTGCTGGGAATTGAACTCAGGACCTCTGGAAGAGAACTCAGTGCTCTTAACTGAGTTCTTAGCCATCTCTCCAGCCCCAGTAATTACTTTTTAAATTTTTTGTGTGCATGTGCCTTTGTGAGTTTATGTGCGCTATGTGTGTGCAAGTGCTCTTGGAGGCCTGAGAACTGAAATCATAGGATGGCTGTTAGCTGCGTGATGCGGACACTGGGGACTGAACCTGGATCCTCTGGAAGAGCAATGCACTTTCTTAACTGCTGAGTCACACTCTAGCTCCTACATTGTATTAGATATTTTAAATAATAATAGTAATAATAATAAAGAATATGATCTTTCAGGGGGAAATGGAAAACAGGAAAAGAGCATGGTAGAAATAGGGATGTGGGCCTTGAGTAAAGCAGCGGTGGCTTGGTGTTGGGTAGGACGTTGAACTTGTCTGCATGACTGTGGAGAAAGCTAGGGGTGAAGTGAACCAAATATCTGAGGACAATACCTGAGGGATTGGGATCTGAGTCCATCCTAAGGGCTTAGGTCTGGTATATTTTTTAATTATTACTTTAAATTTATTATTTAATTATTTTTTAATTAGAGAAGGATAGAGTAATGGAAGGGTAAAAGTCTGTCTCAGAGATCTCTATGACCTTTCTTCCCTGTAGGAATTATAAGTACCAACTTTATATAAATACACAGTTTACATTATTTTAGAAGCATAGCTCATGAAGATCAGGCTGGATTGCTTTATGGTGTTAAGAACTATAACCAGCTGTCTGCCCTTTAAAAAGTAAAGAACAGCCGGGCAGTGGTGGTGCACGCCTTTAGTCCCAACACTTGGGAGGCAGAGGCAGGCAGATTTCTGAGTTCGAGATCAACCTGGTCTACAGAGTGAGTTCCAGGACAGCCAGGGCTATACAGACAAACCCTGTCTCCAAAAACCAAAAAAGAAAAGAACAAAGGCTGTTAAATCTGTGGGATACTGTTGGATACCTATTAGCTTTGCCTCCTTTATTAAAATTTTTATTACTAATGCATGCATGCGTGTGTGTATGTGTGTGTGCGCGCATGCTTGTGTGCACTCTCACACATGGCACGTGTATGGAGGCCAGAGGACACCTTGCTGGAGTTGGTTCTCTCTTTCCACCCTGTGATCCTGGGAACCAAACTCAGGTCATTGTGGCTTGGTGTTAAGTTCTCCACTCCTTTAAGTCATCTCATCAGCCGGCTGTGGTCTCGTTTAATAAGCCTGTATCTAGAGATCTAATAACCATTCCTCAGAATAAGTTATAATGATTTCAGGAAAAGAAATGTTTTACAGCCATTAAAAACAATCATTCGTGTGTGTGTGTGTGTGTGTGTGTGTGTGTGTGTGTGTGTGTGTGTATCATGAAGAAAAGGCTCATGATGTAAGCATGCAAGATGCTATGTTGGTTGAGTGTTGTAGTGCATACTTGGGGAAGAGAGGTGGTGATGGGAAGGAGATGGGAGGTGGGAGGGAGTATCAGAAGTTCAAGGCCAGCCTGACTACATGAGGCTCCAGCTGAAGAGAGGGGGAGGGGGAGGGAGGGAGGAACAGAATAACCAACCTTCTAGCAAGTTCTGTCTATACTGTGACCCTCTTGTACATGGTTATGACACATAAGTATTCATGGAGATTGGGGAAGCCTGTGGAGAAGGAAAACAGTGAATTTGGTTTTTAGATAATAGCTTAATTTTCTTTAAGAAAGTCTTTTATTGTTAAAGATTGTGACTGCATGCCTACCTATCATTGGTGCACAGGACATTGGGAATAGTCATCAATTCTTTCTAAAACTAATAAATTAGAAAAACAGAAGATAGGCTGTGGTGGTGCATGCCTGTAACCTCACCACTTAGGAGTTAGACAGAAGAATCAAGGTCCTTAGCTACACAGTGAGGTTGAGGCTATGTCCCAAAACTAAGCCCAAACAGAACAGAACTAAGAAAGCTCTGGAAACCTGAAGGTTGTAAGCACTTAAGTAGAAAAAGAAATCAAAACCAAGATATTTGTTTTGTTTTGTTTTGTTTTTTGGAAAGACAAGCGTGAATCATTTTTATCAGTGATCCTTACATCAGAGTGTATCTGGGAATGTGTTCTGATATCCAAATTGAGAGGATTCACCAGTAACACTGTCCCCGTTCATTATTAACATGTATTATGTTCATTTTACAAGACCAATGTATTTAACGCATACAGACTATACATTCTAGAACTCATATCTTTTAAAGCAGCACATCCATTTACATATGTTTTCCAGACTTGTTTTACAAAATTCTCCTTTTTATATCTAATTTTATTTTTCTATTTATTTACTTTACATCCTGCTCACCGTTCCTCTCCTGGTTACCTCCTCCCACAATCCTCCCCTGTCCAAGATTTTTGTTTTGAAGCATTCTTTAAGATCATTCTATAAGATACTGTATTTGGATGCCTCTTTCAGGTCTTGCTGAGCAGTTGTGAACATTCTCCATTCCCTCTGTTTCCAGGTTCAGTTTCAGAAGCTTCAGCAGCTGCGCCTTACGCAGTACCACGGGGGATCCTTGCCTAACGTGAGCCAACTGAGGGGCAGTACGGCCGAGCTTCAGGTACTCACTCCACTTGCTGGTTTGCGTGATGCCGAACGGCGTGGAAGGTGATAAGCCCTCAACAGACTAGTTAGAAGAATAGCCTGGGTCTAAGTGCAGTTCAGTCTTCTGGGAAGTCCCTCAGTGTGTTCTTTCATAGTGACCGCCCGTGCAGGTGACGTTACTCCACAAGCAGTCAGAGGCTGAGCATCCGGATGAAATGTGCGAGGAGAACTTGCCTCAAATATTTAAGACTCTGGGCTCGCAGAGCAGTGGTGGCGCACGCCTTTAATCCCAGCACTTGGGAGGCAGAGGCAGGTGGATTTCTGAATTCGAGGACAGCCTGGTCTACAGAGTGAGTTCCAGAACAGCCAGGGCTACACAGAGAAACCCTGTCTCAAAAAAAAAAAAAAGAAAAAAAAAGACTCTCCATCCTCAGATCACCAGAAAACAAAACATAGAAGACACCAAACTGTAACTTGAACCACATGTTTAAGTTAGAGTTTTCTACTAGTCACAATAAAGGAAAATAAACTGGTGCAATTAAATGTAACATAATTTAAACAAAACGTACTTATCTTAAAACATATTGTTATTGTATGGATGTGTATGATGTGTGTGTGCCTGGGGTATGCTTGTGCCCTGGCATGTGTGTGGAGGTCAGAGGACAGCTTTCTACTCCACCTTTGAGACAGGGTCTCTCTGTGTAGCCCTGGCTATTCTGGACCTCACTATGTAGACCAGGCTGGCTTCAAACTCAGAAATCCCCCTGCCTCTGCCTCCTGAACACCGGGATAAAGGGTGCGTCACATGCCCAGCTTCAGAGGATGTCTTTGAAAAGTCAGTTGTGTCCTACTTAGGTTCTGGGACTTGAACTCAGGCCTCAGGATTTCACAAGCGCTCCTGCCCGTCAAGGTCCTGCTGGCCCTTGCTTAGTATGTCTGAGATAGAATCTGGCTATACAGCCCTGGCTACTATGGAACTTGCTGTGAAGACCAGAGTGGCTTCAGAATTGTCTCAGGCCTGTTCAGGACATGGCCTTACTGTGCAGTTCAGGGTAGTCTTGAGCAGTTTAGCTACATAGCTGAGGATGACTTTGAACTTCTTATCCTCCTGCCTCTGCCGCTGGGATTGTTTGGGGTTCTGGGGATGGGACCTAGGGCTTTCTTATATGCTATGCTAGGCAAACGCTACAGCTGAGTTACATCTCCAGCCTGTTCTTAAGTTCTTGATTTTCCTACTGTAGCTCTCTAAATCCTGGGATCACAGGCATGTGTCAGCATGCCCAGCCTCATTTAAATAATTTGAGTACTTATTGAACCCAAGATATACCATAATACCATTTCAACATACAGTCAAACATACAAAACACACACTAGTTCCCATATTGTTTTTGTGCTGAGTCTTTGGAGTCTGGTGTGTATTTTACACTTAAAGCATACCATAGTCTAAACTATCCATGTCACTGGATTCATGTGGCCTTACGGGGCAGGTGGGTCAGAGGAACAGATAACAGTCTTGCTACCCTGAGATTAGTTCTGGCTCATAGTCGTAATCATTTACCAGAAGAGCCTTATTCAAAACAATGTGGAATTAGTGTTTCAGACAATAGCGTCGGCTACTGCAGTTAAGATCTGAGTTAGACCGATTCTGTTGTCCTAGCCACAGAAAAGGTAGCAGCCTGCTGTTTCTTTTTAATTTATTTGTATTTTATGTCCATTGGTGTTTTGCTGGCATGTATGTCTGTATGAGGGTGTTAGATCTTTCAGTTACAGTTGTAAGCTGCATGTGGGCACTGGGAATTGAACCTGGATCCTCTAGTCAGTGCTCCCAATCACTGAACCATCTCTCCAGCCCCAAAGCCTGCCATTTCTAATTAGATAAGTTAGGATTTGATGTTAGAGTTGAGATACAGACTTTGTGATGAAGCGTCATAACTTTATGCTTTTGGATTCTCTTCCATCTTATTTTTGGGATGTGTCTATGGTGTGTGTGTGTGTGTGTGTGTGTGTGTGTGTGTGTGTATGTGTACATACAGCAATGGTCATGGGCACACAAAAGTGTTCTCACTGTTTACATGGATGCTGGGGATTTGAACTGGGTGCTTATACTTACACTGTCTTCTTACCCACTGGGCTGTCCTCCTAGCCACGCCTCCCCCCAGTTTTAAAGGTAGATCTTCTTTGTTGAGGAAACTGGGGTCACTGTTTTTGTAATATCCAAAATATTGTGGAGTATTTTGGATTTCTGTTCTTAAAAATCATTTTGTGAGTCTGTGTGTGGGGGCGTGCACCTGTGGTGTCTATTTGCATCCGTATGTTAGTATGTACATAGTATGTCACAACACACGTGTGGAAGTCAGAGGGCAGCCTCAGTTGTGTTGTTAGAGACAGGGCTCTGCTGCTGTGTAGCCTAGGCTAGCTGACCTGCAAGCTCTGAGTCTCTCTCTCTCTCCCTCCCGTCTTATTCACGGGGCTGGGCTCACTGGCGTGTGCTGCTGTGTGTAGTGTCATGTGGATTCTGAGGACCTGAACTCAAGCCCTAGTGATTGTGTTGCAGATGCTTGACCCAGTGAGCCATTCCCTGGCCCAGATGCTGGATTTTAAAATTAGGAATTCTAATTTAGTTTAGACATAAAATAGCAAAGATTTTTTTAGTTAAGTCTTTGTTAATATTTGAAAAAACTGGAGTCTGTCGCTCTTCTACTTTTAAGCATTCAGATTAAGAATGCTTATTTTTACATTAAAAATTATTATTTTAAGCCAGGTGTTGTGACACACAACTTTAATCCCAGCAGAGGCAGAGGCAGGTAGATCTCTGAGTTTGAGGCCAGTCTGGTCTACAAAGTGAGTATAATGACAGGCAGGCTACACAGAGAAACCCTGTCTCTAAACTTAAAAAAAAACCAAAAAACTAAAAACAAAGTATTTGGGGGAGCTGGAAATATGGCCCAGCAGTTAAGAGCACTTGCTGCTCTTTTAGAGGACGCAGGGCCCCCATGAGGAGGTTCACACTGCCTGGAGCTCAGTGGCAGAGGGTCGGATTCCCTCTCTGTTCTCTGAGCACCTGTAAGCACATGATGCAGTTGTACACCCAGACATGCGTGTATACACAGAAAATAAAACTAAGGCAGTATTTTTAATCTGTTTGAGGGTTTATGTGACAACACAGTAAAGTATTTGCTGTGTAAGTATGTCTTCATGCAACGAGAGAGCCGACAGAGAAGCTGGGCAGGCCCGGCAGACACCAGAAATCATGGCACTGAGGAGGCAGAGGTGACTAGTTTGGTGTGCTCAGGAGAGAGGTCCTACCTCAGTAAAGTGGAGCAAGGTTGAGGCAGACACCCCGTGTTAACTTTAGGCCTTTACATTTCATGCTCACATGTGCCCGCATGCCCACCCACCCACCCACACATGTGCCTATACCCATGTGAACATGGATACACATATGCATACACATACATTTGTCAAATGTGTTTTAATTTGTTTTTTTGGCATATAGCTCAGGCTGGCATCAAACATTATCCTCCTGCCTTGGCCTCTAAGTGTTGGAATTGTAGGTTTGTGTCATCATGCACAGTCAGAATATTATTTGGGGGTAAAGATGTAGCTCAGTTGGTAGAGCACCTGGCTTACATACATAAGGCCCTGGGTTGGGTTCCCAGAACAACGTGGGCAGGCAGATTTGAGGTTCAGAGTCATCCCTGAGTATTCAGCAAGTTCGAGGACAGCCTGGAAACCCTGCCTTCATCCCTCCCCCCTTCATTGTTTTTGATACTGTGACCCTGACATTTTTGGCAATTCCAGGCCAATTATTTTGTAGAGTAATCCCAGTTGTTCCAGTTGCCTTTGACACCTTCTGGTGCTTGAGATTGAACCCAGGGCTTTATACACAGCAGGCAAGCTTTCTCCACCAGGCTCTGCTGGCTTCGGCACGCCCCCCCCCCCCCCACACACACACACTGGGGCTTATGTCTGTCTCTGTGATGAGATTCAGATGATGGATCTGTGGCAGGAATAGCTCAGAAGAGATGGTTGGATCCTATTAGGCATGTGATTCCAGTTGGTCCTGTGACTGTGGGTGTGCCTTTTACCAACTACAATCGGTCTTTCAGGCACTCCTCTCTGAAGTTGCTCTTGAACAACGGTTCTATGCATAGCTACTTTAAATGGTCATAAAACTTCATTAAACTTTGCATTATAGACACACACTCACAAATATTTATATTTATCAATATATATTTATTATATGTGATTTTATGAATTCCTGTTTTGTTCAGTACATTATGGTCTGTAACTATTATTTTATTTTGATGATGATATAGTCACTTATTAGGCCAGTAGGAGCCCTCTTCCAAATAGAAAATTTCTTAGCAAATTGATATTAAAAAAGGGAGTCTTGGACACAGGTTTTCTTCTGTTACCTTTTTTTTTGAGGTATAGTTGGCTCTTTTGGGTATACAACCCTATGGCAGGGACCGCATCACAGTCATTGAGGTATACAATAGGTCCCTCCCTGCCGAGTGACTGTCCCTTGTCATCATCCTTTGTCCTCCCTGTAGAGTGTCCTATGAATGGATGTGGTCCTCTGGTTTCTTGTTCCTTTACCTGATCACACTGCAGCCTCATCGTTGCATGCCCTTGTTTCCTGTGACTGCTGGTACCAAGTGCCACACTTTGGTGGCTTAAAATAGCAGAATTTCACTTTCTCGCAGTTCCAAGTCTGGGCGTCTGCACTCACGGATTGGCAGGGCCGGGTTCCCTCTGAGGGCTTGGGAACTCTCTCCTTGCCTCTCCCTGGCATCTTCGTTAGTAAAGTCCTTGGTTTGCAGCTCTGTCACTGCCCCCTGCACCTCTGCTGTCATGTGACCGTCCCATGTGTCTGTGGTCTCCTCTCCCTCTTTCCTCGGATGTAGGGCCACGGTTCTCTAATATGAGCACCTTCTGAATTAATGAGGGACGTGCAAATATCCTGATTTTTCTCTTTCCCCTTTCCTCTTCTCCCCCCACTTCCCCTTCTTCTTCTGAGACAAGGTCTCATTCTGCAATCCACATTGGCCTGGAACTCACTCTATAACACAGAGCATCTTCAAACTTGGGGCAGTCCTTCTGCCTCAGCCTCCTGAGTTCTGGAATTATGGGTGCCACCTCGTCCAGCTTCATGTGCAGTTGCACTCTTGTGTAAATACCTAGTAGTGGAATTGGTGGATGGTGTGGTCAAAGTGATCTTTGTCTCTCTCCCTCTCTCTGTGTCTAGTCCTAATGCTGGAGCCTGGACTTAGTTGTTTAATATGGTAACCAAACCCTTTACTGCTAGTCCATATCCCCAGCCCCCTAGCTTACCTTTATAGTAGGTTGCTGCCTGGTTTGCAAAGTGATTATACAGTTTCCCATTCCACCAGCAAGACATAAGAATCCCACAGCCCTCTCCTCAGTCTTCTCCACCTCTTGACGTTTCAGGCTTAAAACACAAAAAGTCAGCCGGGTGTGGCAGCATGCGCTTTTAACCCCAGCAACTGGGATGCACAGGCAAGTAGATCTCTCTGAGCCTGAGGTTAGGTCAGATGGGGAGGTAGAGTAAGCTGTCTCAAAAAATACATAAAAATTTAAAAAAAAACAAAAACAAACCAGTCACACACACCTACACACACATACCACCTTGCCATCTTAATAATTTTTAAAATATATAATTCAGTGGCATTAAACATATGAGGCAGGGGCAGGTGGATATCTGTGAGTTTGAGGCCAGCCTGGTCTACAAAGTGACTCTAGGACATCCAGGACTCAAACAAACAAACAACACCCCCCCCCCCAACAAATCAAAGAAAAGCAACAACAAAACCCTCACCATTGTTAGTTACAGGGAAAATGCAAACAGCCCTGCGTACTTTGGGCGAGAACAGCTGCTCTAGAAAACTGGCAGGTCCCGGATCACCTGTGAGCCAGCAAGCATAGCAGGGGAACCTGTCATGAAAAAACAAAACAAACAAACAAAAACATTCATACGGCTCTTCAGCCAATCTCCAGGACTTTTTCACGTTCTAAAATTGTAAGTCTGTACTCATTGAAAAACAACTCTCTTTTCCCTTCCTGCCTGGCAGCGACCGTCTGCGTTCTGCCTGTGGACAGGCCTTGCTACATGCCTCATTTAATCAAACACTGCTTGTCTTTTTGTGACTAAGTTGTTTCACCTCACACAATTTCCTCAAGTTTCATGCATATTGTAACAGGATTTCCTTCCCTTTTAAGGGTGAATACTATTCTATTGTATGTGCACACCACATGTGTTTATCTGCTCATCTGGTGGACACTGCATTACTGTGTGCACACCGCATGTGTTTATCTGCTCATCTGGCGGACACTGCATTACTGTGTGCACACCTCATGTGTTTATCTGTTCATCTGGTGGACACTGCATTACTGTGTGCACACCGCATGTGTTTATCTGCTCATCTGGTGGACACTGCATTACTGTGTGCACACCGCATGTGTTTATCTGCTCATCTGGCGGACACTGCATTACTGTGTGCACACCTCATGTGTTTATCTGCTCATCTGGCGGACACTGCATTACTGTGTGCACACCGCATGTGCTTATCTGTTCATCTGGTGGACACTGCATTACTGTGTGCACACCGCATGTGTTTATCTGCTCATCTGGTGGACACTGCATTACTGTGTGCACACCGCATGTGTTTATCTGCTCATCTGGCGGACACTGCATTACTGTGTGCACACCTCATGTGTTTATCTGCTCATCTGGCGGACACTGCATTACTGTGTGCACACCGCATGTGCTTATCTGTTCATCTGGTGGACACTGCATTACTGTGTGCACACCGCATGTTTTTATCTGCTCATCTGGTGGACACTGCATTACTGTGTGCACACCGCATGTGTTTATCTGCTCATCTGGTGGACACTGCATTACTGTGTGCACACCGCATGTGCTTATCTGCTCATCTGGCGGACACTGCATTACTGTGTGCACACCGCATGTGTTTATCTGCTCATCTGGTGGACACTGCATTACTGTGTGCACACCGCATGTGCTTATCTGCTCATCTGGTGGACACTGCATTACTGTGTGCACACCGCATGTGCTTATCTGCTCATCTGGCGGACACTGCATTACTGTGTGCACACCGCATGTGCTTATCTGCTCATCTGGCGGACACTGCCTTGTTGTGCCTCTTGACTGTGGTGCATAATTCTGTTGTGAATGTACTGTGGAATGCAGGTCTCTCAAGTCTCTACTTCCGGTTTTGTGACAGGGCTCAGGTAGCCTAGGCTGGCCTCAAACTAGTAGCCGAAGATAATGGAGGACTTCTAATCCCAAGTGACTGACACTCACTCTCTCTCCTCCCCAGTTAGTAGCCATCCTAATAGATAAGAGTAAAAAAGACTTTGGCGGTTTACTGTGTCTTCAAATGTAAATTTGCCAGATAACTAATAATGTTGAGGGTCTTTTGTTTTTTTTTTTTGTTTGTTTGTTTGTTTGTTTTTGAGAGAAAGGGTCTTGACTGGGCTGGAATTTACTATGTAGACCAGGCTAACCCCAAACTCGGGGCTCTGCCTGCTTCTGCCTCGTGAATGCTGGGAGTGTTTGCACCTGGCTTGAGCGTCTTTAGAGGACATGCTAAGGCTGCTGCCCCTCCTCCTCTTCCTTCTCTTTCCTCCTTTTCCTCCTCCCCCTCCTACACTCTCCTTCCTCCTTCTGAGAACAACAGCAGCAACAGCTATCATGACTGTTGTTTTATAGACAAGGTCTCACTTTGTAACCCAGGCTGGCCTTGAACTGCTAGTGATCTTCTTGCCTCAGCCTCCCTAGTACTGGGATTTCAGGCTGGGGACCAGGAATATCTTAATAACATAGAGTCTTTATTCTTGAGTATGGTTCTATTTCCAAATATTTCAGAAACACAGATTTTAATTGTTTCTTATAATCATTTACTTACACACAGTCCTCTTTTTAAACGTTTTCCTTTTGTTATATTTTAATTAACAAATAAAATATTTGTTTATAATGTACTACCTTCTTTTCCCTCTGTCTGGGATTGAATTTGGGATGTAAGTGTGCTGGTCAAGCGCTCTCCCACTGAGCTCCACCCATATTTTGGTACATGGGGCCTGGTAACTCAAGCTAATTAGCCTCTATACTCACTCGCATCCTTATCAATTTTCGTGAGACTCTGCTCTTAGACGTTTTTGGTTATACACTATGTAGTTAGTAATTATAGTTACTGTGAAGTCAAGTAGGCCCTTCAGACAGTTCCTCCCAGCCATTCATGTTCATGTTTTGTTTGGGGACAGGGTTTAATCTATATAACCCAGGCTGGCCTACCACTCACTATGTAGCTTCAGGCTGGCTTGGAATTCTTTTCTCTTGCCTCAGTCTCCTGGGTGCTGGATTAAAGATTATACCACCACACCAAGCACAGCCTGTGACTTTGTTTGTTTTTGCTATACCATTGGATGGTAAGCAGACTACTATTTTAATATGATTAAGGGCCAGTTCTTTATCCCAGTGGCCCATCTGAAAGCTCTTTTCCTCTAGTGCAGAGGCCCTCACAGGGGATACAGATATTAGCTTAGTAAACGAAAGCATGCCATTCCAGTCCTTAGCAAGGGGTCCACCGTCAGGTCAAAGTTGTCTACAAATGGGACTAGCACATGTGCACTGCAGGCAGTGAGGAGGAAATGAACAAGTCCTGTGAGGGCCAAGGCTATACTCTTCAGTTAGAAGAGAAGTAATTCTTCCACTGTCACCTTCAGTCTGAGTCACAGCTCGGGCACCTGTTGGCTGTGTGGCAACCACAGAGCAGGACCTAAAGTCTTCTCTCTACACTGGGTTCTCTGTGTGTGTAATTGTAGCTTTTTGTAGCCATCATATAACATACATAGTACTTTCAAATTGTATCACCAAAACCAGCTGCAAATCATATCACCAAAGGCTTCCACATTGTAACAAAATGTAGAAAGTGCATCATCCTGTTTATAAATTGTCCCTAAATTCTGACTGAAGAACAATCTGGTAAGCAAGGGAGAAAGCCCTCATCCCAGGGAAGGTCCAAAAGGAAGACCTTACCTCTGTAAATTGATAGGTTCACTACCAATACAGATGGATATAATGAAGCCAGAATTTGCATAGCAAGCGTTAGAGAGCCGAGGCTTGAAGACTCAGGCTTGGACCCTAGGTCCATCTCAGTGGGCGTCTTTTACTGCATTTCTGTCCACAGGAAAGCAAGAAAGCAGACCGGCAGAGCCCTGCCGGCACCCACAGCAGCATATAGAGAGCTTACTCTGTGTGCCAGCAACTGGATTAAAATCTCTACATATGCACTAGGTTTCTACAGAATCCCCTTTAGGTTGGTATATGGATTTGTTGTCAAACAGCATAGCAACAAGTTGTCCAAAGCAAAAACCCCTAGTAATAAAAATGGAATGGTAGCACAGTCGTACACTTTAAATTCACTGTAATGCCTTGACACAAAGATAATGAGAAGGGTACCATTAACAAATTAAAGTCACTGTTTACCAAAGTATGTGCACTTGTGTGTGTGTGTGTGTGTGTGTGCTCGAGAGCATGCACGCACAATTTATTCTCTAAAAAGAAAAATACTTTTTTAGATATTCATAGAAAAAAATTTAAAATACCTTCCTGGTTTTAAATGTGTGACTTGCTTATTATAGGAGTAGGTGGCATCTTTTTTTGCATCGCTTCAGTAAGTGCCCTTAACACAGAAGCATCATACTGCATGTAGTATTTTGTGTCTAAGGAAATGTCTAGTTGTTCATAGGATTTTATCACATACATACAACACAGTTCCCCATTGTTGGATATTCGGTTGCTTTTGCTGTCAGTTCAGCCGACACATGCTTGTGCATGTTGCTGTATGCTTGGGTCATTTTTACAAGGCAAGGAACTTCTCAGGAGAAACTGAACCTAAATGATATAAAATTGTAAACCAAAATTTAAATTTAAAAATCCAACCATTTGAACGAAATTAAATCCTTAAAAAAATTAGATGTGTTGTTAGAAACTAGTTAGACTGTGACAAAAAGGACCACATTTGAATAGCTTATAGACACAAAGTATATTGCATAAATATCTATCCTAGATAGTATGTTAAAACAGAATGTGCTTCTATTTAAAGCACTTGTTTCTGCCTAAATCTGGAAGAATTGCCTGACATCTGGTGGTGCACACAGGCATCCTAACACCTGGGAGTCAAGGTCAGCCTGAGTTACAAGAGTCAATAACAGACAAAACAAACAAACAAAAACTAAGGGTGTGTGAATAAAAAGTAAACCGTGAGGGGTGTGTATAACAGCTAGAAGAGACATGTGTGCACATGCAGCCCTATTCCCTTCTCTGAAATTATACTTTAAAAAAAAGTTTTGGGAGAAGGTCTTACTGTGTATCCCTGGCTAGCCTGGAACTCATTGTGTAGACCAGGCTGGCTTTGAACTCAAAGAGATCTATTACTCTGCCTCCCAAATGTTGGGATTAAAGATATGCACTACCACACCTAACTTTAAATTTTTATTATTATTTAAAAATTATGTATGTGTGTATCTTTGTGTAGGTATGTGTGTATGGGTAGGGGTACCTTTGGAAACCAGAGAGGGTGTGAGATCCCTGGAGCTGGAGCTACAGGTGGTTGTGAGCTGCCTGATGTAGGTGCTAGAAACTGAACTTGGGTCCTCTGGAAGAACAGGAAATGCTCTTAACCTGCTGAGCCATCTCTTTAGCTGCTCCCCGCACCCCCTCCGCCCCAACAGACCTATTTTAACAAAACAGCATCTGACCAGATAGCTCAGACTAGCCTGGAACTCTAATTTCTCCTACTTCAATGTCTGCCCCAAGTGCTGGAATTATGGATATATAATCCCTCTGCCTAAATATACTTTTTATTAGGTAAAACTTTAAATGTATTATTCTCATTTTTGTCTATGTTTTTATCCTGTGTGAAGAACTCTTGGCCTAAAATGATTTACTTTGTAAGTTGAATTAAATGGGAAATATTACCAAAAGTGGTGGTGTATACCTGTGATCTCAGCATTCAGAAGGTGGGGTCAGGAAGATTGTAAGTTCATGGCCAACTTGGCCTACAGGAAAAACATCCCCTAACCACTTTCCCCCAAAGAAAATTATTCTCTAGGTTTTCTGTTTGTTTGTTTTTTAACCTGGTTTTCTGGGTTGTAAAGTACATCTAAAAGAAAACGGCAGAAGATATTGTAGTGATTTGGTGTTGTGTCTGGCAGACAGACTACTAGTCATTTCAAATACCTGCTTCTCCATTGCCCCACTGACCTCTTTAGCAGCTCTTGAAATCCCTTCCATCCTCATCTGGAAAATCCATTCCTCCCTGTGTGTTTGCACATCAGCTCCTTTGAGTTTTAGAGTCGTAACTTAAGTGGCACGAATGTGGCACCAAGCAGCTGTAGAACACCCTTGCTTTCCAGTTTGGAAACTAACGTCTCTGTTCTCTGGTCTGTGATAAAATACATGGCCAGAAGCAACTTCAGGAGGGAAGGGCTTATTTTGGCTTACGTGTTCTGGGTTACAGTTCACTGAAGTAGCCAAGGCAGGGAACCTGGAAGCAGGAACCGAAGCAGAGGCCGTGGAGGAGTGCTGCTTAGTGACTTGCTCCCCATAGCTTTCTCAGTTTGCTTTCTTGGACTCCCCAGGCCCCCTGTCCAGGGGTGGTGCCACTGACTTGTAGCCTTCACTTGATCACTCTCGGGTGTATGCATTTGAAGCAAGGACACCTGCAAACCCAGGCAGGTCAAACGCCACAGTGTAAAACCACCAGGTGAGCAGCTCCCCTCCTAGTGTGTGCACAAGCTGACCTGTGAGGACTGCCTGCCTGGCCTTCCCTCTTCTGAGAGGGGAGTTTAAATACTTTCCTCCTTCATTCCAAAGAAAGAAACTTGGTAGACATTTCTTTTCTTGAGACAAAGTCTCACTGTGTAACCCTGGCTGTCCTGATTATTTCCTGTATATAGACAGGGCTGGCTCAGACTCAGAGATCCACCTGCCTCTGCTTCCAGAGTGCTGTGATTGAAAGCGTGGGTCACCACCGTGCCTGGCATAATCTTTGGTGGTTTTTGTTGGTTCGTTTGTCTGTTTGGTATTACTGGGAATTAAACCTACAGCCTGTACCACTGAGCTGTGGCCTCACCTGGCAAATGTTTCTTGAATATCTACTGTGTGATAGGCTCAGTATAGGACCTAGGAAACATGGAAAATGAGTAAGACAGCTTCCCCTGACCCCCCGTTACAAGTTTCATTATTTCTGGTTTAAAACCCCTGTCTCTGCTTCTCCTCATGAGGAAAGTTTCTCTGCTTCCAACCACAAATGACCTTAAAATCTCAGAGGAGCATCTGTGGGGACCACCCAGAAGATTTTTGTTGTTGTTGTTTTGTTTTTGTTTTTAGTCATCTCAGAAACCCTTTGCGTATCTCTGAGGTCGGCTCCTGCGTCCTTAAGTCTCCGGCAGCTCTCACTGCCAGACTGTAGGCTTCTGCAGCTTTACCTTGGGGCCTGCTCTCAGCTGCGGCTTGTCTGGGCACTGCCCGGGACGGACTGTTCTGCGAGGCCCTAGATGGCACTGCCATCTGTGAGTCTGTGCTTTGGGCATTTTCTCAGCCTCTTTAAGTCTGTTTGTAGGGTATGATACTGATAATTGTTTGTAGGGTAAACCACAGGAAGCACAGGCATTGGCTAAGGGGTTGGGAACTGGTGTGTGTCAAGAGAACGAGAATGTAGAGATGACAGGTTCTTTCCAAAGCCACTAACTAAATTCTGTTTATATATGTTCACTCCTTATAGTTTGCGGCTTTTTGGGTTTTTTTTAGATTTATTTATTGTTATATGTAAATATTACTGTAGCTGTCTTCAGACACCCCAGAAGAGGACGGCAGATCTCATTAGGGATGGTTGTGAGCCACTATGTGGTTGTGGGATTTGAACTCAAGACCTTCGGAAGAGCAATCTTAACCACTGAGCCATCTCTCCAGCCCAGGGTCATAAGCCTTAGCAGCCAGCCCTGCTTTGGGGCACGGGCTGCTCACCACCAGTCCTGAAACAACACTCGTTCGTCCAAGCACCGTTTGAGAGAATGAGATAGGACCACGACCTTGTGTGTCTGCATGAGACTTAGAAGGCCATTTTATAAGTCATTTTAGTATAAATTATTTTCAGGAAAGACTTCCACTGGTCACAAATATTTGTTTTATGTTGTGTCTTATTTTCTTTTGCAGAAATTGACCTTATTTCTAAGTTCTTTGTGGGAGTCTGTCCCTTGCAGACCAAATGCATTTTGCAGCTGGGCCTCCTCTCTGACTGCTTTGCTGCTGTTTGCCTCTGAATTTTGCTTTCAGCCATGTGTTCTCTTCTGCCGAAGGGAGTAGCAAGGAGCGAAGAAAGTTAGTGGCTTACTTAATACTTGTGGAATGTGCATCTGTTCCAGCATGGGACTGTGACCAACGAGATGGTTGTCATATTTTAATACACATTTGAACTGTGCTTTCTTTTCCTCTTTTTATCTAACCATATGTGATAAATAAGAGACTTGGAGAATAAGAGAGAAAAGTTGACAGCTCGTGAATCTCCAGTGGTCTGGAATTAGCCTTTACTTGAAATTATAGAAGGAGTAAGGAAACACTGGCCCCAGCACTGAATTAGGAACATCTGTGTCTATGAGAACTTGAGCAACAACACTGAATGGCTGGAGCTGTGCCATCTGCATCCTGCCCTTCCATGTGGTCCCAGTCGTCCCTGCAATGAGGGGTCAGCAATGGCATAGATGCCTGAGAGGCTGGGGGTGTAGCTCAATTGGTATAGTGCTTGTCTTACATTCATGAAGCCCGGGATTCGATTCCCAGCACTGCATAAACAAGGCGTGATGGCACGCACTTGTAATCCAAGCATTCAGAAGGTGGAAGCAGGAAGATCATAAGTTCAAAGTCATCCTCAGCTACATTGCAAATTTGAGGCCAGTTGTCACATGAGATACTGGTTTGTTTGTTTGAATATTCCAGAGTTTTTAAAAGGCAGTTGCCACAATAATAGCCACCTGTAGTCCTGACTTCTCAGGAGGCTAAGGCAGAGGGTTCTTTGACTCAGTTTATCTACCTTTAAACTGGGGATAATCAGTAATACCAGGTCACTGGATTTTTGCTTGATTGGGAGGTATAAATGAGTTCTTATGTATAACACTGCTTGAACGGCGCTCGGCACAGGGTGAGCCAGCAGGCGTTCCCTCAGCATTATTCCTGCTGTCCCTGCCATTGCCACAGCAGCCGTACTGCCACATCATGCTCCCTGTGGCACGGTGCGAGAGCAGCAGAGTGCTGCCCTCAGCAGCTCAGAGCCTTGTGTAGGTCTAGACCTCGTGTCTGCTGATACCGACGTCCCAGGATGTAGTGAGGATGAAGTAGGCAGTCTGCCTAGCGGCGTGGGTGACTGCAGGGTTGCAGGAGATACTTAACCCTGATGCTACTGATGTGACCACAGCAGTTTCTGACAGAGGAGCTGTTCACACCAGGGTTTTATTCTCCATGGTGAACTGAGTCCCTTGTAAGTCATTTGTTCTTACTAATGAAGTGCTAGTGCTTGAGAAATAATTTTTAAAGAATGACTAGAGGCGGTAGACTCAGCAGTTAAGTGTGAACTCTGCACTTGCAAAGGATCCAAGTTCTGGTCCCAGCACCCAGACTGGATAGCTCACGGCTGCCTGTAATGTTAGCTCCAGGGTTGTTGTTCTCTTTGCCCCTTCTCTTGAACCTGCAGTCACACGCACACATCTTCACACACACACACACACACACACACACACACACACACACACACACACACAAAATAATCCTTAAAAAGAAATTAAAAGGCTAGTGTGGTGTGTATGTATGTATACCTTTAAATCCCAGCAGAGGCATTCGGGCCTCTGAGTTCAAGGCCATTCTGACTAAGCTCCAGGACAGCTGACTTCGTAGAGAGACCCCGTCTCAAGAAGCCAAACTAAGAATGAGCAGGACTGGGGCTAATGGAAGCTATCCCCACCATCACCTCACTGCACTTCCATCTTGAGAAGTAGGTAGACGTTTGGAAGAGAGTCATGCAACCCCCAAGATTGCTCACACCTGTCATGCACCCCATGATTGCTCACACCTGTCATGAACCCCAAGATTGCTCACACCTGTCATGCACCCACAAGATTGCTCACACCTGTCATGAACCCCAAGATTGCTCACACCTGTCATGCACCCACAAGATTGCTCACACCTGTCATGAACCCCAAGATTGCTCACACCCATCATGCACCCCAAGATTGCTCACACCCGTCATGAACCCCATGATTGTTCATACCTGTCATGCACCCCACAATTGCTCACACATGTCATGTACCCCACGATTGTTCACACCTGGCTACACTTGGTACACCTTGGTACAAGGCTCCTACAGATATTTCTGAGTTATTTGTGTGGGCAGAAAACAAATCTGAGAGTTACAGACCTTGGGGTGCTGTTGGGATGGCAGGACACCATCCATCTGCTTCCATGTTCACGTTCATGTGTGTGGCAAGCGTGGCTCCTGGGGTTGCCAGGCTAAGGTGCCGTAATCCTCCACGGCACAGCTGCGCTTATCTTGTCCACACATACTCAGGTGCCAGCGAAATTCTTCTTCTGGTTATTAAAAATCACTTTTCTATTACACCAAGCAGCTATTGTTACTAGCCCTGAATTTATTTATTAATATTGAGTGCCTGTTATGAATAGATATCCTGGTGCTTATGAAGGTAATTCAAACAATATCTGTTCAAAACGTTTTTTAGTTGGGCAGGATAGCTCATGGCCATAGTCTCAGCACTTGGGAAGCAGAGGAAGATTTCCAGCCAGCCTGGGTTACATAGTCACACCCTGTCTCTAAAGCAGCAATAAGTCACTTACAGTCAAGTCTGCCAAACTGACTATTTGCATAACTATAGCACAAAATCATTGATTCTCCTGCCTGCCTTCTTTCTTCCTTCCCTCCTTCCCTCCTTCCTTCCTTCCCTCCCTCCCTCCCTCCCTCCCTCCCTCCCTCTCTTCCTCCCTTCCTTCCAAGACAAGATGTGATAGGGTTTCATGTAGCCCAGGCTGGCCTCAGACTTACTAGGTAGTCAAGTCTGACCTTGGACTCCTGATCCTCTGACTCTCCTGCCTCTACCTCCTAAGTAATGCCTGACATTTTTTTAATTTTTATTTATTTTTTATTAATTTTTACATTTTTTTTGAGACAGGGTTTCTCTGTATAGCCCTGGCTGTCCTGGAACTCACTCTGTAGAACAGGCCTCGAACTCAGAAATCCACCTGCCTCTGCCTCCCAAGTGCTGGGATTAAAGGCGTGCGCCACCACTGCCCGGCTTATTTTTTTTTAAGCTTACACACACACACACACACACACACACACACACACACACACACACACACACACACACACTACTGTTTTACATTTTTACGTTTATGGGTGTTTTGCCTACTTTATGACTATATACCATGTCCACGCCTGGTTCCCATGGAGGCTAGAAGAGGGTATAAGATTTCCTGAAAGTAGAATTACAGATAATTGTGAACCAACATGGGGACACTGGGAATCCAGTCCAGGTCCTCAGAAGAGCAGCCGTCTCTCCAGTCCCCTCATTTTTAAGCTTTTCTGTTCTCTAAGGGTGTGCTGGTACACATGAGTAATCCTGGAACCTGGGAGGGCAAAGCAGGAGGATCAAGAGTTTGGGGTCAGGGCTACATAGTAAGACTGTCTCCAAAAACAAAACAAAATCTTTTATATTCAGGGAAAATAATAAATCTATTGCATTTATGTGTAGCTTGGTTCTTAAGTCTTTGTTTTTCACTATAAAAATAATATATGCTCATAAAACTTAAAAAATATTTAAAATTAAAAAGGAATAAACTGGGTGTGTGTGCCACTTGGGAGGCAGAAGTAGGTGGATCTCTGTGAGTTCAAGGCCTGCCTGGTCTACGCAATGAGTTCCAGGGCAGCCAGGACTATATAGAGAGACCTTGTCTCAAAAAGTGGGGAGGGGGGCTGGAGAGATTGCTCGGCCTTTAAAGGCTAGGCTCACATCCAAAAATATAAGAGTTCGGTTCCCAGCACCCATGGCTGTCTCTCCAGTCATTAAAAAAAAAAGTGAGAAGGGACAGAAAAACTAGTTACACACACGCACATGCACACACACACACACACACACACACACACACACACACACACATTTTGCTTTTGAGACAGTCTTATATAGCCCAGAATTACTTGGAATTTGCAATGTAGCTGGAGATGACCTTGAACTTCTGACCCTCCTGTCTTCCCCTCCTGACTACTGGGATTGAAGGCATTTGCCACAATGTCTAGTTTATAGATAAAACTCGGGGCTTCACGCACTTCACCAGCAGAACCACATTTCCAGGCCCCAGCCATCCTGTAGGAACTGGGAAATAATCATTTTAGTTCTCATATGTCTTTTATAGAGATGATGTGATTCTCCCTCCCTGTCTCGAGTTTCTGTCTCTCTGTTTCTGTCTCCCTTTCTGTGTTCCCTACCCCACCCCGAGTGTGTGTGTGTGTGCACGTGCACGTGTGCACACATGAGTGTGTGAATGCATGTGTGCTGTGCACGTGTACTCCTGGACCTTGGACTCAGGTGTTCTGCACTGCAGTCAGAGAGTTTGCAGCTGATCCTCCAGCCTCAGCCTCTCTAGCCCTTCCTTGCCATGTTTGTATTCTGGCATTACCTTTTGTTTCAGCTATTATATAATAATTATTTTCCCATGTCATTAACATACTTTGTAAATGCAGTTTTAAAAGCCAAACAGTATTTCATTGTCTTTGACATATAATTCCCACCCATTCCCAAAATGTTAGATACTGATTTTCTTTTATTAGAAGTAATATAATAGTAAGCAAATTTATGTGTGACCCATCTCTATTTGATTATAAATTTCTGCCAGTAGAATCAGTCCAAGGGAACTGTCTGCAAGGGATTTTGCTGCATGTAGCTTCATTGCTTTTGGCAATGATGTTTTGTCTCATAAAAGTGTGGTGCTGATTAATGGAAATATTTATTATTTAGCTGCAGGAGACCCTTAGCTTTTCTGGAACTCACACTTGAAGTATTGTGTGTTTACTATTCAAAATGACTCCAAAGTCTTATGACATAAAGACATTTTCATATTTATTGAAGCTCACAGTTTAGTCACATGGGCTAAGCAGCTGAGGGACGACTAATACTGCCTAGCGAATGTGACACTGGGGCTCCCCAGCCCTAGACAGGACCTCTTATATATCAGCTTAAATGCTTACCCTTTCTGAGCATAAAGGATGACTGTGGGGACTGGAGAGATAGATGACTCAGAAGTCAAGAGCACTGGCTGCTCTTCCAGAGGATTCCAGCTCTCTCTCCAGCATCCACATGGCAAGCAACCATACGTAACTCCAGTTCCAAATGATCCGATACCCTCTTTTGGGCTCTGCAGGCACCAGGCATGCATTTGGTGCACAGACATACATGCAGGCAGAACACCTTACTTCATAAAACAAAAATAAATCAATCTTTTTTTAAAAAGAGGACTTTTGTGAAAATTGGCAAGGCCATTAATTTATGGTATACAGACTTGTAGAGGAGAGCTGTATCTACCACAGAAATGTACTCAAGAAAAAACCCAGAAGACATTGACACTTCCAGCTGAAGGCCTACAAATGCCATCTAGTTTTTACTTGTTAGATTGTATATATTAATCTTTTACTCCTAGCAAATAAGCTGGCTTTCTTCTTTTTTTTATAAGAATTATTATTGTTTTAGATTTATTTATTTTATCTATGTGAGTACACTGTAGCTATCTTCAGACACACCAGAAGAGGGCATCAGATCCCATTACAGATGGTTGTGAGCCACCATGTGGTTGCTGGGAATTGAACTCAGGACCTCTGGAAGAGCAGTCAATACTCTTAACCACTGAGCCATCTCTCCAGCCACATGGCTTTATTCTTAGTACCAACCGAAATAATTATTTTCTTTATAAAAAGACATGTATACATGCATGTAATTAAACATGAATACATCAATGAAGCTGCCATTGTGATGGGCTACAGCAGATGTCCACAACCCTTACCTACTTTAACTTTAAAGGAGGTTCTTTAGGAAAGAAAACATGTGGGAAATAGTTTAATCAGTTTCTGAGAAGAACTAAGCAAGAGGGACACTGTCTCGGCCAACCACAAGTGTTCTTAGCATATCTGCTATTGCAGTCTTCTCTGCACCAATGGGAATGTACACACTATAAAGAGAACCACCCATCCTAGCAGTCCCTGTGCCACCACAGCCTTTACATTTTTTTTTTTTTTTTTGGTTTTCCGAGACAGGGGTTCTCTGTGTAGCTCTGGCTGTTCTAGAACTCACTTTGTAGACCAGGCTGGCCTCGAACTCAGAAATCCTCCTGCCTCTGCCTCCCAAGTGCTGGAATTAAAGGCGTGCGCCACCACCGTCCGGCACACCACAGCCTTTAGAGAGGCTTCCTGCCTTTCCTCTGCTGGCTGGGAGCTGTGGTAGCTACAGTCACAGTCACCTCCTGTCTGGTCCCAGGAATATTCATAGCTTTTAGTTCATATCTCTGGCAAACTTGCACCATGAGTCCTTCCTTTGAGGGATTTTTTCCCATTGAAGATTTTAAACTCACACAAAGTGATGCCCCTGTTTTGTATTGGATGGCCTCATACTTCTTCGTGTCTGGTCCTTTCATACAAGCTCTGTTCCAGGAACGAACTTGACCTATAATATGCCAACCTCCCCATAGTGTTATGGACTAAATAGTATAAAAGGACTCGGATCTGGTTGGCGTCGGTTTCCATCGTTACCTTATTCCCCAGCCTCTTGGGCGACTTGACCCCCAGCTAGCCTTCATCTAGCCCATCACCAGAGAGACTCAGGGCGCTGCACATTTAGTAATTTGGCCTCCAGTCACCATTTTTGGCCGTGTGCCTTAGCTCTGAAAGCTGGGCTCTGATCAGGGTCCTCTGTGCCAGAATCCCATGGTAACCTGCCTCGTTCCTCTGTTTCTTGTTTTTATCAGCCTCATTCCCAGGGACTGAAACCCAGGGGCCATTGCGCCTCCCTTCCAGCAGCCTGCAGCCTGCCGTTTGGGGTCACACTCTGGAGCACTGTGTCTACTTGTTCGGGTGCCCACAGTCAGGAAGTCTCTGTTCTGGACACTTACCTCATCAAAGGGCAGCTGCACCCTTCCATGTCTTAAGGCCAGAATCCTGGGGTCATCATCCCCCTCGTATTCGTATTCGTGCACATCTGCTCCTGAGCCGTCATTTGATGCTTTATTCTATTTTAAAGGCACGTCCAGTGCTGGGCATGCAGCTCAGTTGGTAGAGTGCTGGTCTAGGTAGGCGGCATGCACAGCCCAGGTTCAGACCCTGTGCTGGAGAGAAGGCCTGGCGGTGTATGCTTGCATTCCCTGCGCTTGGGAGGTAAGAGCAAGAGTCAGAAGCTCAAGATTATCTTCAGCCACATGGTGAGCTAGAGGCCATCCTGGGGCACCTGACACTGTGTACCTCCTAGAGCGCCCTAAAATAAAGATAAGTGCTAAATGTAGAGCTTTGTAGTATGACCTTGTAATCTAGCACTTGGGAAGTAAAGTTAAGAGGATCATGAATGCAGGGCCAGCCTGGTCTCCATGAGATCATGTCTCAAAATGAGTAAATGAATACATTCAATAGTAAAAACCCTTTAGAATCTTGACTACTCCATCGGGCCCACTGTCCTCTCTTCCCTGGATTTTTGCAGTGGCCTTCCTACTGGCTTCTGACAGGAAAGTCCTGTCACTTTCATCGTATTTTCAGAGCTGCCTCTGATCCTTTTCAAACGTGACTGGGATGCACTGCTTTTCAGCCTTGCAGTGACTTCGTGGCATTCAGTGTGTAGCCAAAGTGCAAATGAAGTGCCCCAGTGCCCCCCAAGCTCCACCTCTGCTCTTCCCTGCTTGCAGCCTCAGCCTGACATTCTTCCTCACCGTGGAGGCTCAGCCACACTTCCATGGGTTTCCGCGTCCCTCCAGCTTCCTAGGTGTTCTCCCACAGCCCATTCTTCCAACCTTCGGAAAGGGTCACTCCTCACGTTCCCCAATTCTCCATTCCCGTCAGTGAGCCGACATCTTAAAGTTATGCCCCCACCTCAGTCCTTGTAGGTATGCTTATCTTCTCAGCCTATCATTGTCCGATACCTGATACAGTTTCTTACCTGCCATTTATCCTTTATCAGAACACAAACTCCAAGAGGGCAGAGATGTCGCAGTCTAGCATAGTCTCATCTCATGTAGCGGTTTGTAGTTACTGACTGACGGGAAGAACGGAAAGCCGAAAGGGTTCTTTTCCTGTGTGTTAACACATTTTAATATGCATTATAATACATCTTATACGTATGTACAGTCTCGTGGTGACCTTATATGGGGCTGCTCTTCCGATTCCCACTTTACAGGTAGAAAGCTGAGGTTACCGACTTACCTGAGATCGTCTGAGCTGAGGGATGGATGTTCAGATGGGGCAGCCGGGCTGAGGGAGTGGAAGCTTTAGCTCTCACCAGCTAGGTCTGGTCAGTCTCAGCCCTGTCAGGCATGACTGGCTGAGTTTAAGCCTCCACATCTTCAGTTTCCTTGCACACAAACCATAGACAGTAACCTTCCTCTCAGATTGCATGAAGGCTTATGGGAGATCTTGAGCATGTCATTTTCTTGTGTATTTTTTTGATTATTGGTAGAGCTGAAGTTTTTTAAAAATATTTTTTATTGGCCTTTTGCAATTCCTTTAGATACTTTCTGCTTATAACTTTTCCCAGCTTTCTTTTTGGTTTCTTTCTAATTAACTTGTGAAGGATTCTTTGAATAGTAGAGATCTGTGCTGTCTTACAAATAGTCTTTCTTGTACTCTCTCACTGTTTAATGATTGTTTTGGTAATATCTTCCCTTTATATTGTCAGAGACCCAGAGTTGGTTGATAATCAAGTCAATGAGAATACATAGTCATTCACTCTGCAAATATTTCCTTAAGGCTGGAACATTTGGGGGTGCCCATTTAGCTAGGACAGCTCTAAACCCTGACTCACAGTTTGCGCCACTGACATGGGCCCTTCGCGTGGACTTTGGCGGGTTCCTGAAAGAGAGTTATGCTTTCTCAGAGGCAAGGAGACCCAAACAGTTCCCAGATTTTGGCCACATAATCAGAAATTTCAATAGAGTTCTGGAATTTGTGGGCTGGCCTCCCAGTTATCAGGCATCTGTTGTCTTCCGAGGGCACTTTACTCTGAGCTCACTCCACCCTCCCTCAGCCGTGCAGCGCACATGGGGCAGATGATGAATACTTCCGACGTCCCCCTGGGACAAACTCCAAAGCAATCTCAGGAGCTAGACGCATAACTCATATGGCCAGAATTTGGCAGGCTCTTCTGAAGTATCGTGGCTTCCTATCAGACCACCAGCTCTGCAGACCCGCCAAGGTCTGGATGCTGCAGACCTGGGGATGAATATGGTACCCAGATGCTGCCCACACTGGCTCAGGTTTGCTTTGATTCTGAACTGAAAGTCTTTGCCTGCTGCCCTGAATGGCCTTCCTGGACCAGGTTAGATTTGTGCAGACGTCTTACACAGGAAGTATCTTGTAGTTTGAGCCACTTGGTGTTCAGTAAAATGGGTCTCTCAGATACCTTGTTTTATTATTTCACTTTTAATTATGTGAGGGTGGGTATGTGCACCTGAGTGCAAGTGCTGGTGGAAGCCAGTGGTGTCTCTGCTGGAGCTAGGGTTACAGGCAGCTGTGAGCTGCCCAATGTAGGTTCCGGGAACCAAATTTGCATCCTCTGCAAGAGTAGTATGTGCTCTTAACCATTAGCTCTCTAGCTCCTCAGATACCTTTAATACTATACAAGTCCATCTGTTCCCCACCCCCACCCCTGTGTGTGCATCTTTCTGTCTCTCTTTCATTTATGAAGTGCTAGAGATCAAACCCAGGCCCTCTACATGTGCTCGGCCACTACAGGCTGAACTATGTCCCTAGTCCAAGTGTTTTCTTTTTTAGATTTTTATTTTTATTGGTGTGTTGTGTGTGTGTGTGTGTGTGTGTGTGTGTGTTCCTATGCTTGCAGAGGCCAGAAAGAGGGAGCTGAAGTTACAGATGGTTGTGAGATGCCTGCTGTGGCTGCTGGGAACTGAGCACACAGATCAGGCACACAGTTACTACAGAGCCAGCCACAGATACAGTGGCATGTGTCTGTGATCCTAGCTCTCTAGAAGTCGAAGTACAAGGATCACAAGTTTGAGGCCTGCCTGGGCTACCTAGTGAGACATCCGCCTGAAACAAAACATTTAAAACTTGTCAGCCAACTGATGCATGAAATATATATAATTTTCATGCCCTGATTTGGTGTCTTAGGTTGGTCGGTAGTCAGGGGTGTTGTCCCTAAAGGCAACTGGACCTCATTACTAGCTGCTCAGTAACCCACACTGGGACCTTAGGCAAGATTATTAGCCTCTTTGCACCTAACTTATGCATCAGTGAGCTCTGGTGACTAAGAGTTCCTGAGGTAGACTGGAAGGATTAAATTAGCTAGTACATGAGCGTCCTCAGAATAGTGCCCAGTATGTAGTTATTGCTTAATGAATATTGCAAAATTCCTGTACCAACTTCTGCTGAGTGAAATGCTAGAGGCTGGGCCTTCTTGGGTGATTTTAGTAAATTGCTAATTCTACTTTTCCTCTCTTTGTGATATGCTGTCTAGGACTAGAGAACTAAGTTTTGCTATTTATATAAAGCTTCTTCTTTCATTTTTATTTTTTAGGTGAGGTTTCATGTATCCAAACCTGCACTAGAACCCAGATCAGAGTGGCCTAGAACTTTGTGCGGGGTAGGGGATGGGAGGGGACTCACTATGTAGCCCTGGCTGGATTGAAACTAATTTTGTAGATAGACCAGGCTGATGTGGACTTCATAGAAATCCAGCTGCCTCTGCTTCCCAGGTGTTTGGACCAAAAGTGGGTGCTACCCTGCCTTGGCAACCTTGAACTTCTAATTTTCTGTCTTCACCTCCCAAATGGGGGATCCACAGGCATGTGCCACCATAGCCAGTTTATACCATGCTGGGGAACTGAACCCAGGGCTTCACAAGTGTTAGGTAAGCATTCTGCTAATTGTGCCACAACCTCAGTGAACCCCCCTCCCACAGCCCCCCATTCTTTCAACCAGACCTTACTGTGTAATCTAGAATGGCCTGGAACTTTTAATCCCGTATCAGCTTTTCGAGTGCTAGAATTACAGGCGTGTGCTACCACACCGACCTTACCTAAAGCTTCTTAGATCCTGTGCAGGCTGCTTAGCATCTGAGTGTTCCTCATTGGCTGGATAAAAATACCCTTGCTGAGGTCTCAGCTGGCCTGGCTGGGGTCATCACACTGTATGGGAATGCACTGAGTGCAGCTCCGGGAGGGGCAGGGGCTCTCAGAGAGAAGGCAGGCCCAGGCAGTGGCAGAGCCGGACAAGGGCGGAAGCTAGTTCTCCAGGTGCCCTTACATTTGGACTCTGAGATTCAGTTCTCTTTCCTCTCTCTGGAACCGGGCCCTGGTTGTTAGGTCGTTAAAAAGTTGGGGGCAGGAGCCACAGGCAGCACACTGCCTGTCTCTAAATTTTTAAGTCACCACATATTTTGGCTGTAGAATCAGCCAAAGTTTTGTTCCAGTTCCTTACAAAATTTCACAACATTTCAAGCGTTAGAATTGGTCCCTATGTTGTGAAACAGCTGGGTTTTATATTTTAAACTTGAAGATGAAGACTTAGTTGTTGATTATTACTTTGGATGTTTTCCAAGAGTCAGTGCCATCTGTGGAAGTTTCTCCATAGGCCTTAATGCCAGATATTGTAGCAGTTTCTCTGTTCAAAAATTCAGTCTGTGTTCAGGGCACTCCCTGGGTACAGAAATTGGTTTCCTTGGCAACAGATAGCTGATGTCTTAGCTCTTTTCTTTCTTTACTCTTGGGAATGTAACTTCAGAAAGCTTTCCCCTCCCATTTTCTCCTGAAAACCTGTTTGAGGCAGTCACGGTAGTAGCTGTTCAACACCCTTCTCCCAGTACTGGGGACTGAGCATGGCTTTTGCTAAGTAGGTACTCCTATCATTGAGCCTTGTCCTCATCCCGTTTTAGATGTTTTATTTTGGGATAGTGTCTCAGTGAGGTGCCAGGCTGGCCTCCCGCTTGCTCTCAGTAACTCAGACAGACTTGTAGCTTTCACCTTCCAGACTCTGGCTCCCGAGTAGCTGCAGTTATATGCTTGCACCACCAGGTCCAGCTCAGATTTTCCTTTTTTGAGGGGAGTAGGAGGATCCTGGGGATTGAACCCAGGACTTCATGTGTGCCGGCAAGTACACTACCACTAAGCCAGACCTCCAGATACTCTAGTTTGTTTATTCTTTGTATGTGTGTCTGTGCGCATACACATGTGTGTCTGTGCACATACATGTGTGCGTTTTTAGATATTGGAAGCCACAGAGTATATGTGGAGGTCAGAGAACAGCTTGCAAGGGGAGTTGGTTCTCTCCATCCACCATGTGGGTTCTGAGAATGTCACCTTGTTTCTATACATGTATTTTTTATTATTGTGTGTGGTGTGTGATGTGTGAATGTGTGTGCGTGTGCATGCCCCATCCCCAGCTAGCATGTGTTAGCAGGTTAGTTTCTTCTTCTTTCATGGGCTCCAGGATTGACCTCAGTCTTGGGCAGCACTTTATGCATTGAGTCATCTCACCAGCCCTGGTTTAGTTTTCCTGAGTGCAGAGGAAAACAATTCTCCACAGTGTTAGCCAGGAGGGGTTTATTTGATTGAGACGGAGTCTACTATCTAGCCCCGACTAGCCTGAAACTCTCAACATGGACCAGGCTAGCCTTGAGGTTGTACCAATTCTCCTTCCTCTGCCTCGTGGATTCTAGGACTCCAGGAGTGTGCTGCTGGCCTTGGGTTGGCTTTCGTACTGTGGGTTGTGCCCATCTCCCTAAGCTGCACTCCAATCTCTAGGTAGGAGCTTAATGGTGCTCAGAGGACAGAACTGTGAGTGCCTGAGCACTGTCTGTGTGCTCTGCCACATAATTCTCCTGCTGGAGTACAGATTGCATCTTCACCCCCATTTTACTGATGCCTGGACAGTAACATACCAAAGGTTGCACAGTGGCAAGTGACAGCATCATGATTCTGACCCAGCTCATCTTTTCCAGGCCTTTGCTCTTACTGAGCAAATGAAATAGGATACACAGAATCAATTTGTTTTCAGTGCAAATGTGTTTTATTCTTTTCCAGTCTGTATAGTTGCCTTTTTTTTTTCCTCCTGGAACCTTCAGATGGCCACTGTGGTGATGGCCACTGTGGTGATGGCCACTGTGGTGATGGCCACTGTGGTGATGGCCACTTTTGCTTGTCTCTTCTCTTGGATTATGTGTTGGTTCTTCAGTCCCTCGGCCACCTGAGCAATATCTTTGTTACTCTAATCCCACCTTCATCCCTCAGCAAACTTTCCTTCTCTCAGCTTCCAAGGAAATGTGTCTTTGTGGCAGTCCCAAGTCCTCCGTGCACTGAGCATTTTGCGCTGGAACCTGGTCAGGAAAGGCCAGAACTAGCAGTCTGTTCCCTGAAGTGGTCTCTTTCCCGGGAAGGGAGCGCCCAAACCAGGAGGATGAGCTAGTCAGCAAGAGCCAACATGGCCACACACTGCATGGTCCTCCTTCCCCCCGAAGTGTCCATGCCCAAACTTATCTCTTCAGTATCTCACCGACATCTTGGCATTCATGCAATTGCTCAACAGATACACTGGACCAGTCTGTGCCTGTTTAGGTTCTGAGTAGTTTTTGACGTTTGTTTAAAGTTAATTAATCGGGGTAGTCATCTAAAAGTTTTAATACATGCAGTTATTATATGTTAATTAAAAGGAAAAAAAGTAAAAGATTAGGAAAGTTTCAGAGTTAAAATGTAACTTAAAACAAAGTGGGGAGCCTGCTAAACAAAGCGGCAGCTCGGCGCAGCCGTGACTGGGTTTCTGGCAGCAGGAGTGGGTCCTGTTTGTCACAGTCCTCTGTCTGTTTTGATTACTTGCCCTTGAGGAATAGCAAAATTGTAGCACCAGAGCAGACTGTACTCTTTCAGTAAATAGGTGGGAAACTGAAAGCAAGAGAAATGTAGCCGTTAGCCTGCAGCTCCTCAGCCAGTGTCTCTCCCCTAGTCTGAAGCCTTACCACCCGTGTGCTTTGCTACCGTATTTGCCTTTGTTTCTCAAGTAGAAAGGAAATTCACTTCTTTCTTCTTTTTTTTCTCTCCACCATCCTTTCCCCCTTTTATCTTTTTTATTTTCTTTTTTTGTTTTGTGCTGTTGAGACAGTACCTTGCTATGTAGCTTTGGCTAGTCTGGAACCCACTATGTAGACCAGGATGGTCTTGAACTCACAGTGATCCTCCTACCACTGTTTCTCTGATTCAGGGATGACAGGTGAGCTTCACAATGCCTGACTTCCTTCCCTTTCAATAAAGTTTCTACCAGAAATAGTTTGTGCTTCTGCTACATCTGTTCATACCAGTACTGGGCGCATAAAAAGCAACCACGTATCACACGCTGTGGCTAAGGGCTTTGTATATGTTATTTCTTTCTCTCAGTAACCCCAGAGTAGGTGCTATTACTGTACCCAGCTAATGTATGGGGGCAAAGATGGAGGTCAATAAGGCTCGAGGCCCTTCCTAGCCCACAGAGCTGTATAGTACCGGCAGATTTAAGCCAGGCTCTTTCGTTCTAGAGCTTATGCTTTTGACCATAGCTGACCTGCCTATAGCTTTTCTTCTTTTGTTGGTTTTCTGAAACAGAACTATTTTCCCTGAATGCAGAAGTTGAAACCTGTTAAGGAAATTCAACCAGAGTATTTTTTGAAGAAAAAAAAAGAAACCATTTCCTGCTTTCTTCATTTGTTAACCCCATGACATCATTGGGGCTGAGACACTCTGGTCTCTCAACTTCACACCAAGGAATGAAGCGGACATAATGCTTCAGGAACTCCTGCAGCTGTGTTGGGGCGACATTTGGTACCCTTTGATTGTTTTTGGTACCCTTTGTTTCATTTTTCTTTGCCTTCTTGACACTCAGAACTGTGCACCCCCTCGTCATGGGGAAAAGGCAAACTAGTCCCTGCCAGGACTGCAGCCTTTCCAGAAGTGCTGGGCAGGTCCTCCCTACGCTGGACCCTGCCTCACGATCTTTGGATTCAGCTACCACGGGCACTTTGAGTTTGTTTGTATTTTCCCATAGGTAGAAAATCAGGAAGTAGAAAACTAAAGCAGTGAAGAAACTTTTGGAAGTGTTTGTTGTTACTGTAATCAGTGAATGTTGCACTGCAGGCGGGGTGGCGGTTAGCAGCCACAGAACCTGGGCCAGACCCTGCCTCTTCCCTTCCTGAGCTGTGCAGCACATGGAGTGCCTGAGCCTCAGTTTCCTCATCTGTTTATTGGGGTAGTACTAGTCCCTCTTCACAGAGTTGCTGTGGGGATTAAATAAGGTGTGTGTGAAGCATTAGCATTGGGTCATGTGCACTCTAAATGCCAGTTCAGGCTAATTATTATTAGGCTAACAGTTCAGCCTTTTTACCCACTCAGTTAGGAAACAATTTGAGTTAACTCTGTGCTGTTGGTGAGAATACTGAAATTTGTTCCTAGTATACAGACATTGTAATTTGGTGCATGTCTTTTAAAAGCAGTTTAAGATCATGTTTCTCATTAATATAGAGAATATTAAGATGTCAGCTGGGCAGTAGTGGCGCACGCCTTTAATCCCAGCACTTGGGAGGCAGAGGCAGGCCAATTTCTGAGATTAAGGGCAGCCTGGTCTACAGAGTGAGTTCCAGGACAGCCAAGGCTACACAGAGAAACCCTGCCATGAAAAACCGAAACAGAAAATATTTCTTCAATTGATTATACTAAGGGAGACTCTATCCTAGCAGAGTAACCCACTATACTCTTATGGAGGGGTTCTCTGTAAACACGAGCAGACAAGTGGAACAGGCCTTGCGGTATCAGTCCAACCTCTCGTTCTCTCCTGCGCTGTTGGGCAGCAGGGTTTGATGCCCAGGCCCGCTGCATGCTAGGCAGGTACTACACCCCACCCAGCTCTTGATCTCACACTCTGGGCTAAATACTCATGTGCTGCGAACATACTCAAGGAAACTTGGAATAATTTCTTAAGTAATACATATATTATGCTACTGTGCTAATGACACCAAGTAATGATTGCTATAGCTAACCCAGAAGGCTATAATTTAAGTCATTTTTTAAAGTTATTATTAGGCTAGAGATAGTAGGACATAGCTGTTATTTCAGATTTTGGGAAACTGAGACAGGAAAATTGTGGCAAGGTTGAGGCCAGCCTGGATTATAGTGAGTTCTAGGCTAGCCGGGACTATGTAGTGAAACTCTGTTTTAAGCAAGCAAGTAAACCAACAAACAAACTGGGGAGGTTAAGAAACAGGCAGGCATGTTTTAAACCCAGAGCTTTGGAGTTCAAGACTATCCTTGGCTACATGGCAAATTTGAGGCTAGTCCAGACTCCATAAGACCCTGCCTGATAAAACAAACCAACAAAAAGAAGTGAATTGAAGAAGAACTCAACTGTGATTCTCCTTCTAGCTCATCCTTCTAAGGACTCAGCAGCACAGCCATTGCTGAGTGCAGCATCAGCCTCTCCAGCAGTGAGCAGAACAGCATGTCTGCTCTGCATGCACACCACTCGAAAATAAAACAGAAGGTTTGGGGCCAGAATGGCCGTCAGAAAGGCCCTGTCCTAGTCCAGCTTGGGGACACAACTAAGAAAAAACACAGGGAACAAGAACATTGGACACAGCAGTGGTTGTATCTGGATAGAAAGAGCATCGTCTGTCTTTCCTGTTTTGTGTTCCCAAACTATGTGTCATGTGGTCATGTCTCCTCATAGTCAGTCTTGTTCAGCATATTGTAATCCAGCACTTGGGAAGCTGAGGCAGGAGGATTGTCAAAGTTCGAGGCCAGCCTGGGCAACAAAGGAAACCCCTTCTCAAACAAAACAAGTTACAGAAATAAGCAACCCTCACATATTTATTGAATATAGTTTATGGTCTAGACACTCCACTTGATGCCAGAGATACGGTCATGACCCAGACGTGCCAGGTCATTGCTTGGTGGAACTCGAGCACAGTGGGACAGACAGATGATTTTAGTGTTTAATACTATGTGATAAACCTGCAATTGAGGAATGCAGAGCTGGAGCACCCAGAGTGCTGCTTAATCCAGACTGCAGCCAAGGAAGCCTTCCTGGAGGAGGAGGAGGCAGAGGTGGTGGTGGTGGTGGAGCTGTTGAACTGTGACCCACAGGAAGGTGGAGCAGAGTGTTCTATCAAGAGAAGCTGATAAATCCAGGAGGTAGGAGAAAGCATGTATTATCTGAGCAACCGAAAGCCTGCTGAGTCCGAAACTGCCATCCCTGTGAGCCTAGAGCCAGAAGCAGAGCACAGACCTCACTCTTGTATTGAAGATGTGAAGTCTGTCTTAGGACTGTGCAGGACTCGGGAGCATGTCTACTTATTCTTTGCTTGTTTGTTGGTTCCTCCACTTTGTTTAAATAAAAAGATAATCTATACTTACATATAAATACATAAACACAGATAAAAGCCAGGGGAGGTGGCTCACACCTTTGATCCTGGCACTCAGGAGAGGCAGGTGGATCTCTGTGAGTTCAAGGCCAGCCTGATTTACATAGTGAGTTTCAGGACAGCCAGGCCTACATAGTGAGACCCTGTCTCAAAGTAAACAGACAGAAAAAACAAATAAAAAACCCCAACAAACGTATAAAGCACCCCAAACCCTCATTCACTTCATACCCTGCTCCAGTCCCTAGCAGGGTGGGCGCCTCCTGCCAAGGACTGTGCTCTTCCTAGACTTGTCTCTGCACAAGCAAGCCTGTTAGCCCACGTAGACATACTCTCCCTTACACACCGTCACTGTGCTACCTAACACACACACTCATACACACACACACATGCACACACACACACACACACACACACACACACACACACGCATGAGGATTGTGTGCTCTTCCCCTGAGTTCTCTCCCCAACCCCTTTATATTCATTTTCCATCTCTAGTGCCAGGGATGGCTCCAGGTCCTAGAACATTCTAGGTATGTGATAGACCACACTAGCTCTCACGTTCTGTTAGTACAGTGCTTCACTAGGCTCTGTAGTGCACGCCTGTAATCCCATGCATGCAGAAGGACAAGGTAGGATGGCTCACTTAAGCCCGAGTTCAAGTCTAACCTGGGCAACATAGCAAGTCTGTCTCTGTCTCTGTCTTTCTTTCTCTCTCTCTCTCTCTCTCTCTCTCTCTCTCTCTCTCTCTCTCACACACACACACACATACACACACACACACACACACACACGCACGCACACACGCACAGCAATATAGTGTACTTTTCTATAGTGTTTCATTTGCTAGACCTGTCTCATAAGAGATAAATTTAAATTACTAGTAGTTTTTTATTATTACAAGGCAAAACTGGGGCACATTCTGTAATCTTAGCATTTGGAAGATGGAGGTAGGTGGATCAAAAATGCAAGGCCTTTCTTAGTTACACAGAAAATTTGAAACCAACCTGAGTTACAGGAGACCTTGTCTCAAAAGCCAAAACAAGAACCCTAAAGCAAGACCTCGGTGATACCCTGATGTCACTCGATTTTGGACTCTTACCTGAAGGTGTCTGTAGCGTGGTTCCCAAAGGCAAAGCAGTGAAGTTAAGGGCTGTGCAAGCCATGCGTGCCATTTGTCATCCCAGTATGTGGAAGGTTGAGGTGGAGCTTGGCCAGTGTGAGGCTAATTGATCTGACAGTGAGATCTGGTCCTCAAAAACGGGGTGTGTGTGTGTGTGTGTGCGCGCGCGTGCGCGCGCACACGCCTGCGCGCACATTTTTGTGTGTCTTTATTATTTTTATGTGTACAAATTAGTGATGGTATGTGTGCTCATTTGTTGTGCAAAACTGATCTCCAGAACCTCTTCATCTTAGAGAATAGGAAGTCTGTACCCATTAAATAACAGCTCCCATTCCCCTCCCCTCCTCCCTTCTTCCCCTCCTCCCTTCTTCCCCTCCCCCTTCTTCCCCCCTGCCTCTTTCCCTCCTCCCTTCTTCCCCTTCCCCTTCCTCCCTTCTTCCCCTTCCTCTCCTCTTCCCTTCCTCCTCCCTTCTTCCCCTCCTCTTCCCTTCTTTCCCTCTTTTCCTCCTCTCCTCTTCCCTTCTTCCCATTCCCCCTTCTTCCCCTTCCCTTCTTCCCCTCCCCCCTTCTTCCCCTCCTCCCTTCTTCCCCTCCTCCTCTCTTCTTCCCCTCCCCCCTTCTTCCCCTCCTCCCTTCCTCCCTTCTTCCCCTCCTCCTCCTTTTTCCCCCTCCCCTTCTTCCCCTCCTCCCCTCCCCCTTCTTCCCCTCCTCCCTTCCTCCTCTCCTCCCCTCCTCCTCCCCTAGCAGCTACCATTCTTCTCTCTGCATCTGACTCTCACTGGGCTTGTCCTCAGAAATGAAATCACACAAACTTTGTCTTTGTGTAACCAGTGTCTCTCACTTAGCATGATGCCCCCCAAGGCTCATCCATGTGTGTTGACAGGATTTCCTTCCTTTTAAAGGCTTAGTAATATTATCTTATGTGCATATACCTTCCAATTACCTATTCGTCTTAGATGGACGCTTGAGTCGTTTTCACTCTTTGGCTATTGTGCTTAAAGCATATTTGAAAATGCTTATAAATATGCTCTTGGATGTGTACCCAGAAGTGGGGTTGCTAGGCTAAGGTGCTTTTATGTTGGTTCATTTGCACATGCTGGCCTGAAGCTCTTGGGGATCTGGGGGTGTAAGTATGCAAACTGTACCCCAAGCGTCCCTGGTGTTTTGTCTTGCTTTTCTGTGGTTCTGGGGATTACACCCAGAGCTTGTGCGTGCTGTGCTCTGCTACTGAGCAGCTACAGCGGGATCCCAGCCCTGCTTCCAGTTTCTGGGAGCTCGCTTGCTCTATGCACTTAGACCATTTTATAGTCCTACCAACAGTGTCTGCCCTGGTTTCGTTCCTCTCGCTGTCATAAGACACCCCAACTAAAGCAGCTTAAGGAGAGAGGGTTTGATTTAGCTCACATCTTTGTTTTTTGTTTGGAAGCTTTGAGGTTTTTTTGTTGTTTATGATAGTCATTGTAACAGGTGTAAAGTGGCCACTCAGGCCTTCGCGCTCCCCAGGTCACTAGAGGCAGTGTCTCTTTGTGTGGTCCTCAACCATTTATGTGTCTTCTTTGGAGAAATGCTTATTTAAGTCATATCTGTCACTGTCTTTGCCAAGGATGTAACAGGCAAAAGTTGGAGGAGGTTTCTCCTTGTTGAAGTCAGCAGGTCTCGTACGATGAGTGAAATTAATTCATTCAACAAATAAAATTGAGTGAGCCCCGTGTGTACAGCATTCTGAAATCCTGGGGCTGTCACACATAGTCAGGCTGAATGCTGTTTTATGTTTCTCTGGCCAGTAGCAGTTCTGAGTACTTGATCTTTTGTTAGCATATAAAAACACTTTGTCCTCGTTAAGCAAATTGGCTTTTGGTGTATTAGTTGTCTGTTGTTATATTTCAAATTGCCTTAAGTGTGGTAGGTTAAAGCAGCACACATTTTATTATCTGGAGTTTCTGTAGTGAGGTCCCAGACAAGGCTTACCTGGGTTGTCAGTTTCAGGGACTCATCAGGTTCCAATCCAATTATGGGCAGAGGCGTGGCCTCATCAGGGATTGGACTAGGGATTATCTTCTGTTTCCCCAGGGTGGTCAGATTCACTTTGTGCTTACAGCACTGTGGTATCTGCTTGGCGCAGCAGCTACTCTGAGCTCCAAGAGGCCACTTCACGCCGTGTGGACTTGTTTAGCATGGCCTCCTGCAAGCCAGGGAGGCTTCCTAGTTCTCCTGCTAGTAAAACAAGAGCATCATTTTTGGAATGCTGTCCATCCCCGTGACTTTATCTGTTAGTAGAGGTGTCGGCGGGCCCTGTCCACAGTTGGGCTGAGGATTAGGCCAGTCGGTGAAGAGGAGGAGGGAGGTGGGGACTGCTGGGGTCCCCTTTGCCTTGTTTATCACAGTCTTCTGTGTATATTCCAAACAATCTCTCCATTCAGAATGTGTCTGGGGGTTTTCTGCTCTGTATGTTGAAGACATTGGTATTTTGTAATGTTGGGTTTCACCTTTCGGTAAAATGAGTGATATGAGTGGAGGTCAAAGGATAACTTTCAGTAATTGATAGCTTTCACTTAGTGTGGCTAACACATTTACTAGCTGAGCGGTAATGTTGGTGCAGAGCTCATTTGTTTTATTTTTAACTCTCTATACTTGTGTGTGTTGATGTAGTGACATTGAAAGCTAGAACAGGGTATTGGATCTGCTAGAACTGGAGTTACAGGTGATTGTAAGCTGTCTGATGTGGATGCTGGAACTGGACTCAAGTCCCCTGAGAGAAGTATGTGCTCTTAATTGCTGAGCCATCTCTCCAGCAACCCTTCCCCCCATTGGTCCATTTTTGTTTGGTTTGTATTTTCGTATTACTGTGGGTTTAAAATATAGCCTTTTGAGTTTAGTTTTAGTTTTATGTTTTTAAGTTAAATGAATGTACGTCTGTATGGTCCAGAATTAAGGGCAGATGAAAACACGTTCAGCCCAGAGCATCCCTGGCACCTCTCTTGCAGCTCCTCAGTCCCTTCCCACGGGCAGCTAGTGTTTTCACATTTTCTTTTCCTTTAGGGGCATTTTATATATACGTGAGCATACAAATATCTTTTATCTTTTCATCTTCTTTCTTTCATTTTTTTCTTTTTTTCTCTTTTTTGTTTTTCAAGGTAGGGTTTCTTTTTATAGCCTTGGATGTCTTGAAACTCACTCTGGTAGACAAGACTGACCTTGAACTCACAGAGATGCCCCTGCCTCTGCCTCCCGAGTGCTGGGGTTAAAGGTGTGCACTGCCACTGCCACCTGGATTATCAATCTTTCTTGATTTGGGTTTTTTCCACTCAGTGTATCTTGGGGATCTCTTTTTTTTTTTGTTTTTGTTTTTGTTTTTTTTTTCGAGACAGGGTTTCTCTGTGTAGCCCTGGCTATCCTGGAACTCACTCTGTAGACCAGGCTGGCCTCGAACTCAGAAATCCGCCTGCCTCTGCCTCCCAAGTGCTGGGACTAAAGGCGTGCGCCACCACCGCCCGGCGGGGATCTCTTTATACTAGTTCATTAAACGTATCATTCTTTTCTAAAGTGTGTTTGATGTGTGAGTGTGTATACATGTGTGTGCATGTGCGTGTGTGTCTGCTTGTATGTGTATGGAATACATGTCTGTGTGCATGTGAAAGAATATGTATGTGTGTTCATGTCTGGATGTGCAGAATGTGCAACCACGTGTCTATGGAGATCAGAGGACAAGCTCAGGAGTCAGTCTCCATCTTTCTCTCTGAGACAGGGCCTCTGTTCATGGCTGCACGCGCCAGGCTAGCTGGCTCACGGCTCCCAGGGGTCCTCTTGTGCCCACCCCCATGCTGCCGTAGGAACACATGGCTCACAGATGCCTGATACCATGTCCAGTTTCATGTAGGTTCTGGGACTTTGAACTCAGTTCTTCATATTTGTGCAGCCTGGTGACCATCTCCACAGCCCAGCCCACTTCATTTTTACGGTGGAGTCTCTCACTGCCCCGGAGCTCATCAGTTCAGCAGGACGAGCTGGCCAGTGAGCTGCAGTTCTCCTGGGTCTCAGCCCCACCGCGCCAGGGTTCCAGGCGGCAGGCCTGGCTTTAATGCAGGCATGGGGATCCAAAGCAGGATCTTACGCTCACGGGGCAAACACTTTGACAACTGATCTCTACAGCCATCTCTACAGCCCCTCTTTAAACCAAACCGAACCAAACCAAACCAAAACGAACTTGAACATAGCACGGTTTATTCTTACTATACACATACAGTTTTATACAGACAGGGTTAGCATGAGAACGATGTCTACAAGTGAGCTGCTGGAATGGCTGTAACCTTACTTTGTGTCGTCAGGCCATCCTCTGCAGAGTGTCTGCCACTTTATACCCGTATGTTCTGCCCAAGATCCTGCTTACCCAAATCATGCCCAGGGTTTTGCCAAACTTTGTAATCTTTGTTAATCTTTCTTAAGCTTGTAAAATGCCTGTATGTAGAATGTGTGTCCGTGTCCGTGTGTGTGTGTGAGTGTGTGAGAGTGTGTGTGTGTGTGTGTGTGTGTGTGTGTGTGAGATGCTGAGTATTTGCAGGTGCACAGTCACATGGAAGCCTAAGGTCAACCATGGGTGTGATTTCTCTGGAGTTATCAACCTTGCCTTTTTTAAAAATCTTTTTTTTTTGAAACATGCACTTGTATGTGTGTGTACTGTGTATGTGCATATGTGTTCAAGCATGTGAATACAGGTACACCAGTGTGTACTGTGTAACAGGGGTAAGGTCAGAGACAACCTTGGAAATCAGTCCTTTCCTTGTTTGCGGCAGGGTCTTTTAGTTATTTGCAGCTGCATATGCCAGGTCAACTAGCCCACCAAGCCACCTTCCCAGTCCCTTTGGTTTTGTTCGTTTGCCTGTTATTTTTAAGGCAGCTCTCTCTCTCTAGGCCCTGGGGCTAGGCTGGCTGGCCAGCAAATGTCAGGGTCTCCCTCCCTGTTGTTACCTCCCGAGAGCTGGGACTCCAGATGCATACCGCCATGTGCACCATGTGTGGCAGTGCTGGGGAGCTGAGTCCTGTGCTTTACCCTCTGAGTAGTTGTCTCTCCAGAGCCGCTATGGAGTTTTAATTTGCTTTTCCCTTATAAATGAAGTACACATTTCCCCTGTGGTTTTGTGTTATCTTTATCTGCATGACATCTCTTTTACCCTTAATTTTGGTGGTTGAGTGTTATATTTTGGAAAATGTGGCCAGTTTTCTGTGATTTGAGTTGCAAGTATTTTCACAGTTTGTTATTTATTGGATTTTATGATGGGATTTTTTTTCATGCAAATTTAAAAGCATGTGGGGTCTAGGAATGTAGCTCAGTGGTTCAGTGCTTGAGCTAAAGGCATGTGCCACTGCTGGCTTCTCGTCACTGATGTGTCTACCCCTGTACCAGTGCCACACTGTTTGACTAATCATTGTAGATTTATATTACATTTATACATATTGATTTATCTTCATGTGGCTTTTCAGCCTCTACCTCCCACCCCCAGGCTGTTGAATGTTTATTTCCACGATGGTTTTTAAGTTTATCTTATTTTTATTTTAGGCTCATTTGGGGTTTCAGAGAATGGCCCCTATAGGCTGATGTATTTGGATTCTGGGTCCCCAGTTATTGGAACTGTTGGAGCGAAGGATTAGATTGTACGGTTTTGTTTAAGACTTGGAGGTTCCAAGAGCCCAGACAATTTACACTTAATTCTCTGCCTCCTGCTTGTGGATCTAAATATACTCTTAGTTACTGCTCCAGCACCAGGCCTGTCTGCCTGCCGCCTTGCTCCTTGCCAGGATGGGCATGGAACTGAGCCCTCTGAAACTGAGAACCTCCAGTAAACTGTCTTCTTAAGTTGCCTTGGTCTTGGTGTCTTATCACAGCAGGAGAAAAGTAACCAAGGCAGAAGTATTTTTTAAAATGATGTTGATAACATTTACACTGCTAAACAGTGCCATTAGACTCATGTTTCAGGGGCTTATTCTGACTGCAGTGTGGAAGCACAGTAGAGGCGACAAGAATAGAGCCCACAAGTCAGTTCTAGCTCAGCATGGTGTCATACCATGTGGGTCTGGTAAACTTCCGGCCAGCCTGAGCTACACAAGTGGGACTTTGTCTCAGAACAATCAAAAATAAAAAAGCAAATCACAAGGCCGTTCCAGTTATGGTGGGGAAAGTAAGTGGACTTAAGGATAAAGGTGGGTGTGGAAGACACAGGGTCATCCTGACCAGCATTGCTTGTGACCCAGATAGAGAGGGGAAAGGGCAAGTGCTCAAGGGGGACCCCAGACACTGGGGTTAGGCAGCCCATGTGGCCATTGCCTGAGGAGGTGACAAGTGACAAGTCAGTGCTGGGTGAGAGGGTAGCGCACAGTGATGTGTAAAGGGGTACAGAGTCCTCCCCTCAAGTGCCAGGCACCAGCCCTCGAGCTGGGCTGTTGGTAGAATGTGTGACTGACTGCTTCCTGGGGAAGTTGGCATTTGAAGGATGGCTCCTGTGTTTAAAACTCTGCAGAGACAGTAATCTTGGAATCATGGAACAGGTTCCAAAACATAACGCATAATCCCAGTTCCAGATACTTTTGAGATGTCAGTGACTTAGGTACTGAAAAGTCCATTTAGTGACTGGGGAAAGGTGCCCTGGGAATTTCAGTGGAGTAGAAAAAGCTGGGAGTTGAGAGCTGAGCAGGAGCAGAGGCACCTCCCACACCAGGAAGTGTGGCTGCTTAGAAGACCGCTCAGAGGGGAGGATGGTGAGTCCTTCTGCCCTGCCCCTCCCGCAGCTTCACCTGTGAGAGCCTTCCTTGGCTGTGCCCTTATGCTCATGGGAAGAGCCAATAGAAGAGGAAGAAGGGGGTGGGGGTGGGGGGCTGAGATCCTGGCGCTGTCAAGGGCTTAGAGAAATCAGCCAACATGGTTCGTGGAGGAGAGTACCCCGCTGAGGGTATAGACATGTGAGAGACAGCAAAGAGCTGCAATCCCAGCCCTCTGGAGGCTGGAGCAGAAGGATTGCTGAAGAAAAAAGACAGGAGGAGGAGCAGCTAAACAAAACTAAGGGATGGAAGCAGCCCCAGGGATTTAGTAAAAGGGTGAGAATGTCTAAGAAGCAGGACCAGCAAGGTAGCTCAGTTGTTAAAGGATTGCTGCTAAGCCTGATGTCAGTCACCAGAACAAGTGTGCTGGAAGGAGAGACCGAGTCCTGAAAGGGCTCTGACCTCTGCACATGGGCTGTGGCATGTGTGCCCAGCCTCCACACTACCCCATCCTACCTTCACATAAAAGTAAATACATGGGGCTGGAGAGACGGCTCAGTGGTCCTGAGTTCAATCCCCAGCAACCACATGGTGGTTCACAACCATCTGTAATGGGATCCGATGCCCTCTTCTGGTGTGTCTGAAGACAGCTACAGTGTACTCATATAAATAAAATAAATATTTTTTTAAAAAAGTAAATATATGTAAAAAAAAAAAAGTAAAATTAAAAACCAAATGCTAAGGACACGGAATTAGCTCAGTAGAAGGCTACTTGCCCAGCATGAATAGAACCCTGAGGTTAATCTTTACTATTGAAAAAATAAATTAAAAAATAAAAAAGGGGGTTGGAGTAATCCAGAAAGCCCAGGTTCAATCCCTAGAACAGTCATATCAGCCAGTTGTGCTGGTGTGGACTTGTAATTCCATCCTGAAGAGCGGGAGTCGCTGGCCAGTCTGCTTAGCAACTTCCAGAGCAGTGAGAACATCTTTCAGAAGAGAGCAGTAGTGGGCCAGAGGTGCCTGTGTAGACCTCTGGCCTCCTCACACATGCACACACAGCTGCATACGTACATAAAAAGCAAGCTAGAATGTATAGCATATTACTATTTGCACTAAAAGAGGGGAGTAGAAGTAGCATCTGTTCCTACTTGCTGTGCTTACACAGTCGTTAATTTAAGGACTCATGCAGCTATTACCCTGGCTGTATACCAGGAAGCAAGAAGGGGAAATGGGACCAGAGGTGTCTCATACTCTCAATCTTTATATTTTTTATTTGTTGAAAGTATGAATAAATACTCATTAAAATAACTTGATTAAAAATAGTTGATTGCCTTTAAAAATAATAATTCCAACAAGGCTTAAATTTTCTATTTGAGCTAGGATCCCATGTAGCCCAGGTTGGCCTTCAATTTGCTGTGTAATTGAGGATGACCTTGAACTGTTTTGGGGGTCCTCCTACCTCTGTGTGCTGGGAGTACAGGTACCACCATGCCCTGTGACGGGGTGCTGGGGGTGGAGCCCAGGGCCTTGTACATGCCAGGCCTGCACTTTACCAACTAAGCTGCCTTCCCAGGCCTGGAGCCTAGATTCTCCCAGTTACTCTTGGCTCTGAGTGCCCCTGACTTGTCTGTTCAGCAGCTAAGAAACAAACCATTGCTTTGAGTCTGAGAGAACTTTGCCTTTATTTGACTCTCCCTGACTGGTCCCAGCAGCCTCTGGGAGGAATTCCTGGATCCCAGGGTCAAGGAGGAGGTGTCCATACCGTCTGCTGCACTGGTCCTCTTAGCCTCAGCTTCAACCAATGGGCTTTAAGGTTGGCTTACAGCCCCAGAAGGAAGAGTGAGAGGTTAGTGTCCTCATGCTGACACCCACCCTGGCTCTCTCCACAGCCCAGCAATGACACAAACCAGTGACAGTCATCCGTCAGCTTGTCACCCCACCACTGTTACAAATGATTCCCAGAAACTACAAAAACCTCAAATATTCCCCACAGTAAGCAGAAGTAAGAAACACAGAAAATCAAAGTGGGGGACAGGGTTGTAGCTTCCTCATTTCATTCTGGTGTTGGAGCAAGTGGTGAAATGGCTGCACCGATAACACACTTTATATGGGTCACGCTCTTTGTCCCATGCTGATTGTGACTTTCACTTGAAGCATCAGTTGAAATTTTAAAAAAGAAATCACTTGAGAACATTCAGATCCTGGATGAGGGAATAAAGCTAGAGACAGAGTCCTTGCCTAAAACTTGTACAGAGACCCTGGTGTCCCCACTGTCACAAAGAAAAGAAAGGAAAACAGCTTATTATATAAACAAAGACATCAAAGTTCCACAAATATACCAGCTTCACTCTCTGCCATTTCTCTTTACCCTTTTCAGTGTACCAAGAAAAGTAAATGGTCTGCCCCAAGGGCTGTGTTAAGGGGTGGAGGACACCACGTCAGCATGCAGATTTCTCTCATTAAAATCCTCAGGTGCTGGATGTCTCAGCCTGTACTGAGGGGCCCTTTGTACCTCTGTTCTGTGGTCTAGATGGTCACTGCTAGTGAATCTGTGAGAAGTCAGTGAAGGGTTCCTTGTCAGCTTTCCTTACAGTGGCTCAGGAACTCCTAAAGTCTGTGGGCTGGACCGTGTGACCGGGTCATGCTTCCAAGTGAAGTCAGTAGAATTGGGCTTCGGCTCTCCCTTCCTCATCGAGGCAGAAGCCAGGACTTCAGATAGGAAAAGACTCCATCCAGGTCCTACAAGTTTGCCTATTTGTTTGACAAAAGATTTCAAACCAGTTTAACTCAGCTATAAGTAAGCAACCAGATCTAATTTTGATTAAATGGAGAATCCAGGAATGAGGGAAGGAAGAAACAAGGAAGGAAAGAAGGAAGGGGAAAAAATTAAATCATAACAGAAACCAACATCCCAAAAAGAATCTGGTTCCACAGACCTGTTCTCTCTGGGTTGCTTGGTTCCTTGTGGGGACAACATATTGTAAATTTTTAGCAGCTTCTCACCTGGGCAGATGGCCTCCGGAGACAGCGAATGCTTTGAGGGTTCTGCAGCTGGGCTAGAAGCACGCTGTTTGACAAAGGACTGCTCCCTGAGTGTAGTATATTCTCATGTTCCGTGGACCTGGAGGAGGCCAGATGGTACATATGTGTGCTTGTCTCGGCTGCCCTAAACAGTCATCGCAAGCTCTAGTGGCTTGTGACAATGAAGAACATGGTGCTGTGTGTCTCATCATGAGCAAGAAGCCAGGTGAGGATAGTACCCTATGCCCTTTTAAACCAAAAACAGAATGTAAGGGTTACAGGATTTTGTTTAGCCCAATATCTGTATTTAGAATTACCATTTGCTATACTAACTAAATGTTCCAGACTATTTTATTCTTTCCTGACACACTTTTTCTTATACTTTACTACTTCTTTTGTAAAATTAAATACTCGTTTTGTTCTTTGTTCATTTTTTTTTCCAGTGCTGGGGATCAAACCCAACATGCCAGGCAATTGCTCTGCCAAACAGCTACATATTCTTATTTTGCATCAGTAACAGGCCAGTGAGATGGCTCAGCGAGTAAAGGTGCTTCCTACCTGAGTCCCATTCCAAGAACCTACATGGTGGGAGAGAGCCTGTCCCACAAGCTGTCCTCTGCCCTCCACACTCATGCTTTAGTGTGTGCCCATATACAAATAAGCACGTGTGTTTTTAAGAAGGCTATTGATAGTAAAATAAAGTGGTGATAGATAAATAAGAAAGGAAAACAAAGCATAAAGCTCTGTGAGGGCAAGGTAAGCTTCTTTTGTTTAGCAACTGTATATACTGATAACTAGTTTCAGTTTCTTTCAAGTTTTATTTTTTATTTTTTTCACCTTGTCAGCTCGGCATTGAACGTAGGACCTTGTGCATTCTGGGCAAGTGTTCTACCACTGAATTGTGTCTCCATCCATTTTGTACTTTTTTTTTTTTTTTTTTTTTGGTTTTTCGAGACAGGGTTTCTCTGTGTAGCCCTGGCTGTCCTGGAACTCACTTTGTAGACCAGGCTGGCCTCGAACTCAGAAATCCACCTGCCTCTGCCTCCCAAGTGCTGGGATTAAAGGCGTGCGCCACCACCGCCCGGCTCATTTTGTACTTTTTAATTTGAGACAAGGTTTCATTAAGTTATCCAGGCTGGTTTTAAACTTACTCTGTAGTCCAGACAGGTCCTGAACTTTTGATCCTCTCTCTTCAGCCCCTTGAGGAGCTGGCATCCCAGGCCTGTGCCACCAGGCCTGTGACGGTATCGTTCACATTAGTATTTTTTGCATTTTGCTATTCTTGTTTCATCTATTCCCATGAGGTTTTTTTGTTTGTTTGTTTTTTGTTTTTGTTTTTGTTTTTCCCTCCTTGTAATCCAAATTCTAGATCTCTGTGAAACTCAGTGAAGTGTCTCACCAAGTGTAATCACCACAGCGAATCTGGTGTGAGTCAGAATGCAGTGGGGCTTAGGGGCAGAAGCAGGGCAGCAATGGCCGTCTCCTCTACCATCTTCTGTGGCGGGTGGTTCGGTTCCTTTGTAAAAGGAGGCGCGACAACATAACCGCCTGAGCCTTGCACTTGGAGGATGCTTTGGCTGTCCTTAGGCCTTTGCTGCATATTGACCCAGCCTCTGGTCTGGCGCCTTCGGCTTTGCCCTCCCCTGTCTCAGTTCAAGCCTTGGTTCATCAAAACCTGTTTTATATAAAGACTTTCTGCTGGGTATGATGGCACATACGTGCAGGCTCACATACCTCACATACTTGTGAGGCTGAGGCAGGAGGATGTCCAGGCTGAGGAAAACCTGGAAAACACCCAACCAAACAAAAACCCAAACCATTTCTTCCCTTCCTAGCTCTTCTGTCATCAGAGGAAGCCAGTGAGCTGACTGTGGAGATGAGTGGGGAGGCCTGGTTCCCTGGAACAGAGTTCTCTAGCCACACTCCGAGTTAAGAGAGCTACGCCGAGCCGAAGGCCTTGCTCATTGGTGCAGTGTGCTCCACATCACTCCAGGCAGGAAGGCGGGAGCCTGGGCAGTATGCTCTGGAATACCGTGAAACGGGTCCGACTGCTTGCACCGCCTTAGCCTCGGCCGTGCTCATGGCCACCCCTGGGAATTTTAAGTTGAAATTCTTCGTTTTTAGATGGAAATTTTTAGCTGTACACAAAAGTAGGAAGAATAGCATAACAAACCAGCACTTTTAATAATTATCAACATCTTGCCAATTAAGCTTTTTGATCACTCGTGCTAATGGCAAAAAGAGTTTTGTGTCACCAACTTGGGTATTCGCATTCTGTTTGTTTATAAATGCATGCATATGGCACTTTCCTGTTAAACACACACAAATATAAAACTAAGTGGGAACAGAACTATATTCATGCTGCGAGTCCTTGGGGACACACTCTGCTTTGGAGCCTGAGTCATTAGAAACATTAGATAATTAACCAAGCATGTTGACACCCACTCCATGGCAGGCACCGTGTGGTGCTGAAGAGAGGAATTAGAGCCCTGAGTGCCTGAGTCTGTTCAGCCAGAGTGTCCTCTCCCATCTTCAGGATGGAGCCGGGAACCCCCCCCCCCCCACCGCCGGAGATGCTGCCTCTTCCTCTTCCTCCTGTTAAAGTCGGTTCTGGCTCAGGTGGAGACTGCTTTGGGTGTTGTTCTTGTTGTGCCTTTGTAACCATTTTCTTTTTTGAGAGAGGGTCTTGATTTGTATCCCTGACTGCCTGGCACTCACCTGCTGCCCTGGCTGTCTGAGGGTTAAGGTTACACACATGTGCCACCACGCCCAGCCTTTCTTCTTGTTTGGACAGATTATTTGGCCTGGCCCTTTGTAATCATACCAGTTGCCTTGATTTTGACCTTAGCTGCCAAAACAAATAACCAGACAATCAAAAACATGTTTCATTTTATATTTTGTAAAGTAATCTTTTAGCTTGGTTTATCTAATTAGGCTTACACATCCCTTTTATGTAGCATTTAGGAGTAAGGACAAGGTAACCCTGGGAGAAAAGCATGGCTCTGAAACAGTTAAGAGCTTGTAAGAGTTTGTGAACTGAGATGCATTCTCTGCTGGGTTCTGGTGCTGCAGAGGGCAAATGCACGTGGGGATGTTGCAGTTGGGAGCCTAGTAGGGCATTGGCACATCTGGCTGTGGGCAGATTGGTTTTCGTCACGTGTGCTGGTTGATTTTTATCAACACAAACCTAAACATACCTGGGAAGAAGGATCTTAATTGAGAAAATGCTTCTATCAGAGTGACATGTAGACAAGTCTGTGGGGCATTTTTTTTTAATGATTGTTATGGTAGGCCCAGGTCCCCGGTTATGTATGTGTGTGTCTGTCTGTCTGTGTCTGTGTGTTTGTGTGTGTCTGGGTTACTGGAAAGGTAGTTCTGGGCTGTATAACAAAGGAGACTGAGCAAGCCATGAGGAGCAAGTCAGTAAACAGCTTTCCTCCATGGTCCCTGCCTTGGCTTCTCTCTCTCTGTGTAAGCCAAATAAACCCTTTCCTTCCCAAGTGTACTAGTACTTGCCTAAAAGTGGGGGTTTTTTTGTTTGTTTGTTTTGTTTTCGACACAGGGTTTCTCTGTGTCGCCCTGGCTGTCCTGGAACTCACTCTGTAGACCAGGCTGGCCTCGAACTCAGAAATCCTCCTGCCTCTGCCTCCCAAGTGCTGTGATTAAAGGCGTGCGCCACCACTGCTTGGCTGGTCATGGTGTTTTATTACAGGAATAGGAACTCTTAAGATATCACAAGAACTAAAGGAGCTTCTGTGAGTGACTGTTATAATGATCTCCTGTTGGGGCCTCCAGAGAGACACAGTTGTTCTTGGTTGTACGTCCCCTTCTAAGAAACCTGTAGCATCTCTCAGTTTGTAGCCCAAGAATAAACAAAGCCTGCTCATAGAACTTGCCTTCACTCAACTCTTTCTCTTTTTTTTTTCTTTAGTTGAGGAATCAACTAAAGTAGGTTCAATACCAGGGGTCAGTCTTCACAGATTTCCCAAAATCTAAAGAAACAAGCTAAAGAACTTCAGCATGACAGGCTAGCTAAGGGATCGTTCTGTAGAGCTCAGTGATCCATTTAAGTGTGACCTCTGGCCAAGCATTAACTCACCCTATCTACTGACTTCCCTTCCAGCCAAACTTGCCTGCAGACTCCTCGCTTACCCTTATCAGGGAAGTAGGGGACAGCTGTGCTGAGTGCAGAGGATTGCAGGGCTGTCCAGGGAGCTTTGTCAGTCCACAGCAGGAAATGTGGCCTGACCAGCAAGCCGCTCCAGGGCATTTAGCTGGCTGATCATTTTGAAATGTTAAGTTGGTTACCTACCTCGAGTGAGGTCACAGATGACTGTCAAGCCATTAAGAATGTTACATGTACTGTAGCATAATTGGGTATCTTACAGCCATTAGGAGTGTTATATTCACTGTATAATAAGCAAGTATCTTATACGAGGTTATTGTCACTTGAATTGTAGATCTGCAGTAGATTGACAAACCTAGTAACAATTAAACGTGTGCATGTGTTGCTGAGGATTGGATTAATGAACTAAGCACTTTACATAAGTGTGCTCTACTACTGAGCTACAGCCTAAGGGATATATATATCTCCATCTGTCCATCCCCTAAAAACAGAATCTTACTATGTAGACCAAGCTGACTTTGAACATGTGATCCTTCTGCCTCAGCTCCCCAGTGCTGGGATTTTAGGCAAGTACTAGTACACCTGGGCAAAAAGAGTCTAAATAAAGAATGTATACATCAACTAGAAGTCTACCTAAAATCTCAAAAGCAGTTGATTGTATATAGGCCATTTAGCAAAGGCAGCACAGTGATAAGGTGCAGAGATTTCCGAGTAAAGCGCAGTGAGCATGTTCGCCTGTAATCTCAGCACATGGGTGACAGGTAGGAACCTTGGCAACATAGTTTAGGGCCAGCATGGGCTGCATGAGAGGCAGTCTCAAAAACAAAAACTTATTTTTGCCTTCCTGAGAAAAATCACTATATTTGTCTGGACCTGGTCTCCATCTCTAGAAGCAAGATCAGCCACTTGCCTCCTGGGGAAGTCCCTGGTGTCATTTGTTTGGTGCTCACTGATGGACCAACGGCTCCATTCACTACCTTGTTTCTCCTGTTGCAGGCTGAAGAGAAGAGGGCCTCTGTGCGGATGTAAGAGAGACTCCCAGGGGCTCCTTCTTCCTCTTCCTCTTCCTTCTCCTCCTCCTCCTCCTCTTCCTTCTTTTTTTTTTTAAGATTTATTTATTTACTTTATGTATATATGAGTACATTGTCACTATCTTCAAACACACCGGAAGAGGGCATCAGATCCCATTACGGATGGTTGTGAACCACCATGTGGTTGCTGGGAATTGAACTCATGACCTTCAGAAGAGTAATTAGTGCTCTTAACCACTCCAGCTCTCATCTGCTTCTGTCATTTGGTTCTTTGTTCATTGCTGAGATAGTTGAAGCAGCCACATAAATGCTACTGCGTCGTGATATAATGAAGTTCCAGCCAGTGTGGATCACTGGCTTGGACGATGACGATGGCTTTCTGTTGCTTTTGCAGTTCTATCCTTTCTTTAATCTATTCATCACAGTGTCTGTACAGCCAGTGAGAGCTGCCTATGGAGATCGCTTCTGCTTGACAGTATCAATTGAGCAATGCTCTATAAAGATCTGATGTTTTGGCATTTTCAACCAGAATTTTCAAAAGATCCATTTATGGGTTCAACTTGATCTTCTGTCACTTTTAAAACAACTGACCTTAAAGTTCTGTGCTGTGTAACAGAGTTACAGGTACATTCCACCAAGACTAGGTTAATATGCATATAAAAACCCAGATATGTGTGTGTGTGTGTGTGTGTGTGTGTGTGTGTGTGTGTGTGTGTATTTTTGCTTGTGCTCTCTCTCTCTCTCTCTCTCTGGTTCGTGCGTTCTCAGGGTGTCTGTCTGTCTATCTCTCTGTGTAGTGTTAAAGATCAGACTTGGGGTTTCATGCATTCTAGGCATCCACAGTATATTTTTAAAATGTCATTAGAACTCCTTACATAGGAGAATGTTATTTTGTCATTTGATTAGTGCTTAGACAAACAAACAAACAAAGCCTAGCAGTGGTGGCGCACGCCTTTAATCTCAGCAATTGAGAGGCAGAAGCAGGCAGATCTATGAGTTCAAGACCTGCCTGGGATACACAGAAACCCTGTCTTGAAAATGTCTCCCTCTCAAAAGAAGATAAGTACTTAGAAGCTCCTATTTTACTTGAAAGTATTGTAATCATATTTTTCTGTTTTTAATAATTCTGTACAGAAGTATTAAGCTAGGATTGATATTTCTATTTTGCTGCAGAAATAAAGTATGTCTTGGTTAATTATAAATAAATTATATACTATTACATTTGTGTACTTTAAATTTTATCATTATTACTATTATAATTGTTATTATTATTATTGTTGTTGTTACTGTTATTATCTTTCTGAGGTAGGGTCTTTCTACTTAGCTCTGGCTGTCCTGGAACTTACTATGTAGACCAGGCTAGCCTTGAATTCATAGAAATCCACCTGCCTCTGCCTCCCAAGCGCTAGGATTAAAGGCATGTGTCACTATACCCAGTTTTTTGTTTTTTGTTTTTTTTTTAAGATTCATTTCTTTTTACCTTATGTGTTTTGCATATGGGTGCTTTTTTCCATGTGATGCATGTCTGCAGTGCCCTCTAAGACCAGAAGAGAGTGTGGATTCTCTGTCAGCTGCCGTGAGACTGCTGGAAACTGATGTAGCCCAGGCTGCCCTCAAACTTGCTTCTTAGCTGGATGACCGTGAACTCCTGATCCTCTTGCCTTTACCTTACAAGTGCTAGATTGCAGAACCCAGGTTCTCTGGAAAACCAGCCAGTGCTCTTAACCCCTGAGATACCAGCCCCACACAGACCTATAATAATGATAACACCCTTAAATTAGCATATAGCTCTCTGGCTCTAAGACTTCAGCTCACTGAATGACCAAAATGGAGCTTAGAAGAAATCTTTGTATGTTTTCGAATAAAGAAAGATGTGGGATTTCTAATTAACCACAAATGGAATGCTATGCCAGCAATATTGTACAGCCTCAGAGAGATTCAGTGCAAGTATCAGTCACAGTTATGGGCAGTAGCATCTATAGTAGAAGCAGTGTATTCCTCTAGTCACTAGATGAGACTAGAGTCTAGAGGAAGATGAGGAAACCAGCTGCAACAGCTGTAGATTTCAGAAGCGATCTGATGAGGACGCCTGTGTGATCATGTGTATATGATCACCTGCGCACATAAAGAGCCCTGCCCAAGGCTATCATGGGATTCAGTGGTAGAGCGCCTGCCTGGTACCTCGGTGGCACACATCTGCAATCTAGCCCTTGTGAGGTGAAGGCAAGAGGATCAGGAGTTCAAGGTCATTCATCTAAGAAGCAAGTTTGAGGGCAACCTGGGCTACATCAGAACCTGCTTAAAACAACATATAAACAAACAAACAAAAACTGGGGTATCCCTATCTTGGAACCCCTCCCACTCAAATTGTTTCTTACTTTTCCCTAATAAATCTCTCTCTCTGAATATATATGCCCATGTGCACATGCTTGCCTATATATACACACACAGGCACACACACAGGCACACACACAGGCACACACACAGGCACACAGGTGGGAGAGATTGATTCCTACCCCAGATCCAGGGAGAGTGCTCTAAGAGTATAATACTGTGTGCTATTAGTTCTAGATTTCCTCATTGAAATTCACAACTTGCAGAGACCTAGTGCTGTAAGCCTATAATTTGGGCCACTGGGGAGGCTGAGGCAAGAGCATTACAAGTTCAAAAGCCAACCAGAGCAACAGTTTAGCAAGACCATATCGGAAAGTTACAAAATGACAACTACCAAAAATCCAACCAGGACTGGGACTTTAACTCATAGTAGAGTGCCTGCCTGGTACTGAAGGGATGGACAGGAGGGGTGGGGGTGGGATGAATGAATGTGCAGTCACATTCTGGGATTCAGAAGAGGCATCTCAGAAAAGTTCTGCTTTCAGTGACAGCTGTGTCTCCTGTACCTTGGTACCTTGTCCGTCACTGGAATACCTGCAAGGCCAGATTAATTTGCTGTCCTGGTAGATATATTTTTCAGGAACATTCAGTTTGCAACTCTGTAAGATAAGGATCCTGTTTGAACTACTTTGAATATCCAAGTATCCCCTTTCCTCATAACTTCCTCACAGAAACAAAGGAAGAAATGGCCTTAGCTGTCTCCTTGGCCACCTGAGTGTTAGCCTCAGCCTGCTCCTCACCTCTGGAGCGCCTGGAAATCTTGTTTCTTTTTGTGTCAGGCTCTACCCTCAGTCTGCCCTCCCCCAGACTGGTGACTTAGGCCCAGAATCTTTCTCCTCCCTTGGTTGCTACCCAGGCATTTCCCTGTGCTCACCCTCAATAATTAGGTCATCCTGTAAGATGGAACCCAGCAGGCCAGCCCTTGACTGCTAAGGTCCTTTCTGGCTCCTGGTGTTAACTTGCACTTGCAGACTGTTGTTGTTTTAGGTTGCCACTGACAACCCTCCTCTTCTGGTGCTCACCAACCAATTGAAGAGCGGTTCTAGCTCCAGACCCCAGGAGATGACTTGGCCACCCCCTTTTATTGTTTCAGAAAAAAGACTACCAAATTACCCCCAAACAAACAAAGCCAACTGAGTTTGGACAGAAGGACAACTGAGTGTGGATTTCTCCCACAATGAATGCTTGGAATTGCTGGAAATTCTTTCAGACGACTTTGCTCCTGTTGTCATGCTGTGCTTGCGGCATGCTCGTCTCCCTGAGCCGTCTGCACAGCACCCCAGACAGCTCTCAGAGTCTGAGAGTGCTCCTCGGAGCTGAGCCGAGGCCCTCCTAACGGTATATAGGACCAGTTTATGGCTTTGGGCTTTATGGCTCCCAGTTCCCCCTGCTATCCTCAGTTCAGCCCTCCCTGCCATCACTACCACAGCAGAGGGTTTGCCACAGGAACAGTCAGTCTAAGCCCTGTGGGGCTCTCAGCACACATCCGTTTTTCTCTGGGATTACACAGGTCAATGGCTTCAGGGCACCCATGGAAGCTCTCCTGTGTCTTCCTGCAATCAATGCAGTAGGAACATCCCTTATTTGGGACTTAGCATTCTCACAGCAGAAAGAAAAGAGTATGAGAGTTTGTATCAGATCTATGTCCGTCTGCTCCTAAGTCGTTGACCACTGCCATAGCAAGACACGTGGTCCACTCACCTCTCTCCACTCCTCCACCCAGACGGTCATTGAAGGCTAGAGCTAGCTCTCAGAGGTGGTGCAGCAAGCGGTACGTCGTGGAGGGCTAGTCTGTTGAGGGGAGTGTAGGATGCATATGGTGACCTCTCAAATGCTTTCCAGCAGGCCAAATCATTTGCACACCTATGCTCCCTTCTAATGCTCAGACTTATCTGGGGCAGAGCAGTCCACACATAAGGAATCTCATTTCATTTTATTTTGTCTTATTTTTATTACCTTTATTTATTTCCTCGTATTATGCCCTCGGAGGTCAGAGGACAATTTATGGAGTCACTTTTCTCTTTCCACCACGAGGGTCCTGGGGATTGAACTGGGACTTGGGTGGCAAGTACCTAAAGCACTGAGCCATCTTGCTGGCCCTTTATTTCATGTTCTTAACAAGCCTGGATGGAAGTTATCATTCCCTATCTTATAGGTCAGGAAGACAGAGGAACTTGTTAGCAAGTGGAAGATTTTAAGGTATTTCATACAGTTTTTGAACAACAATATAGATTGCTGGTTCTATGAACACTAGAAATGAAGTACTGTGTGATTTCTGAATTAATAAATAGGTTTTATAATATATTTATGAATAAATGTCACGTATAAAAGCTATATCTCAGAAATACTCACTCTGAGGTGCAACAATGTAAAAGTTATATATCGGTAAGCTTGAAAAACAAAGGACACATTAGGTACTTTAGGGCAACAGGGTTTAATTTCTCTTTGATATTTATTTGGTTTTGTTAGTTGATTTGTTTTGTTTCACCCTGTAGCCTAGGTTGGCCTTGAAACTGTGATTATTCTGCCTCTCCCTTCACAGTCTGGGATTACTAGGTAGCACCCAGCTCCATATTGCAGTTTTAAACTTGAGTGTGTGTGTGGGGGAGGGGGGCATTTGTGTAGAGATCCGAGAATATCTTCATAGAGTTGGTGCTTTCCACCTTTTTGTGGCATCAGAGTATTGAACTCAGACTCAAGGTTGATCAGGCAGGCACCTTTCCCCTCTGAGCCATCTTGCTGGCCCAATAAATACATTTTAGAGGAGGATTTTTGCTCTCAGAAGGCAAGAAGAGATTTTAAAAGAGCTTGAAGTCGTAGTCCCCCTGATTCTCTATTTCCTAATTGTGACAATTTTTGTATATAATCTGTCTGCTTCCATATTAACACATTAAAGACTGTTTTTGATATATTCTGTAATTATATAGAAACAGAGCCATGTGTGACATTGTATTTACTTTGACACAAAGCACTAACATGCAATAGTAAAATTAGAAACTCCGGCTTTTTGTCTGTTACCAGTTGCTTCTGAGGGTGAGTGGCAGTTTCACGGTTGAGGCCAACTGTTCTTCTTTCTCTTTGCAGCCGTCACTCCATCAAGCTGATAATGTTCGTGGAACTCGCCACCATGGGCTGGTGGAGAGACCAGCCCGGAACCGCTTCCACCCCCTTCACCGAAGGTCTGGGGACAAGCCAGGGAGACAGATATCCTTTTTCCCTGTCTGAGGAGAGTGTGTGTTTTGAAATGACTGAGAAATGGCCGGGATTTATCTCCCTGTGGTTCCCCTGTGGCCTCAGAGCTTCATCTGATCTGCAGAGAGGAAGCAATAAAAGTAACTGAGTTTAAAACTGTAAACATCCCTACAGCCAGACTGGGAAAGACCGGGGTAGTTGTTTATGAAAACATTGGTAAAGTTCTGTTGAATAGAACAACAGAACATAAACATTCAATTCTGGTGTGCAAGGTATCTTTGGCATTTTCTTCAGAAATCAGCAGTATCGAGCTTGACTTTGAATCAACTTAGAGAGATTTAGGCTATCTAGCAAAAACCAGGCAAGTTGATAACTCGTGTTTGTATTTTGTTGACCTGATGACCTGATTTTGGAACTGAAAGAGGAAACCTTCAGGACTGTCTGTCTGTCTGTCTGTGTAGTCTCAGACTCAGTAAATGACAGGTAAAATATAAGGCGGGTGCTTAGGAAAACTCCTAAACAGTGATGTACCACCATACTCTGTGTGGCTCGGTAATGAGGAAAGTTGCTGAGTCCTGGCCGTCTGTGCTCAGTGCTGTTTGTTGGGAGCCGGGCAGGGGCCAGGCTGGGGTGGCTTCCTGAGTGGGGCCAACACAGTGCTGAGGGTTCACAGCAGATGAAACTGAGCTGAGTGCTGTGTGAGAAGGAGAGACAGAAGTGAGCAGCGCTTCTCTCAGTCCACTGAGCTCAGGACAGGCCTGGCAGAGAAAGGAGCAGATGGGCGTGGCAAGTCTCTCTGCAGAGAGCTGATTCCTGGCAGTGATGGTAGAACTGGCTTCATCAGCTTAGAAACCAGGAAGTGGGGGAGGGCGCTCGTGTTTACTGAGCACCTACCCATGCCAGACAGTGTGCTGGGCAATTTATATGTCATTTAGTCCTCAGAATTCAACAAGTCATTTATTTTTTTAACCCTCAATTTTCCCACGAGAAAACTAGATATCAGAGTAACTTGCCTAAGATTCCACTGCTGTGACTCATGTAGCCCAGGCTTGTCCACTCAGTGGCCATGAAAACCATATGCTAGAGAATACTACTGTGAGAAACTGCAGGGATGTGCAGAGGAAGGCCCAACCTTCCTTGCCTTCACGGCCTCCAGGTCTTACTCTATTGAGAGGTGAGGATAGTGGCTCTGGGGAGTGTCGACTCCCCCAGCTCCCCTCTGGACACCAGGTCCGGTCCACAGAGCCTCAGTGACTTCTAGTTCTCTCTGTCACATGGTTTCTGTCAGGGAAGATGAAAATGACAGAGGATCATGGGAATTCCTCCCTGGAATGTGTGAGGACTTCATATAGAATGCAGAGGGGAAAGGGAAACAGTTTGTCTAACTAGCACATCTGAGTATGGAGTGTCCAAATGGCTTGGAATCCTCTAGCAACCTGGAACGATGCAGAGGCTGGAGTGTGCGGCTCAGTGGTAGCTGCTTTCTGAACATTCTTTTTTTTGGGGGGGGGTTTGTTTTGTTTTGTTTTTTTCGATACAGGGTTTCTCTGTGTAGCCCTGGCTGTCCTGGAACTCACTTTGTAGACCAGGCTGGCCTCGAACTCAGAAATCCTCCTGCCTCTGCCTCCCAAGTGCTGGGATTAAAGGCGTGTGCCACCACCACCTGGCGTTTCTGAACATTCTTGAGGGTTTGGGTTCAAGAAAAAAAAATGTTATCTGCTAGTATGACTCAGTGGCAGAGAACCTTGTGGCTTGTGTAAAGCCCGGGGTTCATTCTCAGCATGAAAAAAGGAAAGGAATGGAGGGAGGGGGGAGGGAAAGAGAGAAAAGGGAAGGAGAGGGGTGGGGAGAGAGAGAGAGAAGGAAGGGAGAGAGGAGAAGGGATTGAGGCTTAAAGGTTAAGAAAGAAGTAAAGTGTGGTGTGCCCACTCACTAAACACACATTCATGGAGACCCTTCCCTGGACCAGGCAGTGTCTTGGGCACAGAGGACAAAGTGATGAAGGAGATATTAACCCTGTGTTTTTGAGTTTTACAATTCTATGGGAGATGGTGGACAGCTAAAAGGCAAATAATAATTAAGGAAAATAATTTCAGATGGTATCTTAGTTACTTTTCTATTTCTGTGATAAGACACTATGTCTAAGGAAAATTATAGAAGAAAGAGTTTATCAGGGGTTTAGCGTTTCAGGGGGCTAGAGTCTGTGGCATCATTGTGGGGAGCACGGCAGAAAGCAGGCTGGCAGGCATTGGCAAGCAGCACATGGTGCTGGAGCGATAGCTGAGCACTCACATCTTGAGACACAACTCAAAGCAGAGAGAGCTAACTGGGAATGTCTTCTGAAACCTCAAAGCCCACCCCTACCCAGTGATACCTCCTACAGCAAGGCCATGCCTCCTAATCTTTCCTAATTAGTTCTACCAACTGGAGACCAAGTATTCAAACATGAGAGGCTATGAGGGCTGTTCTCATTCAAGTCACCATAGACAGTATATGCAAGAACATAGCAGTTCCCAAAGAAATGTTCTGACATTGGGAACGTAACAGGTCAAGTCCTAGGAAGGACTATACTGCATGTTCAAGGAACCTGTCTCTTTTTGGGCAATGCATCCTAGAGGATGACCTGGCTCTGAATCAGTTTATAAGAGCATCAGCCCAGCTTGCCAGCTCCCAAGGGAAAGGAAAAACCAAACAGATATACAGAGAAAGTTATGGAGCGCAGAGTATGATCTGATTCACTGACCATGAGCCATCTCTCTGTGGTTTCCTAAGCTCTTAATTGGGACTCTGGGCCTGGACTTCTGCTGATATACAAAAGTTTACTAGCCTAGGGGAGTTGTCACTAATGAACTAATAAGTCCTGTTTGAGAAGTCAAAAGGCTGAGCATCAAGTGACAGGTAGGATAGTTTTACACCTCAGCTGGTGACTTACTCAGAATTTGGAGGGAGACACCCACCTTTGCTTTCCTGGTGTGCATTCTGTGAGCTATGAAATAGTTCACTTTAAACTGCTGCTGCCTTTCATATTTGTCTATGGTACCAGTCTAATTTTTTAAAAGATTTGTTTATTATATGTAAGTACACTATAGCTGTCTTCAGACACTCCAGAAGAGAGCGTCAGATCTCATTAGGATGGTTGTGAGCCACCATGTGGTTGCTGGGATTTGAACTCAGGACCTTCAGAAGAGCAGTCAGTGCTCTTAACTGCTGAGCCATCTCTCCAGCTCACCAATCTAATTTTCAAGAATTATCTTTTTATGTATATGGTATTTTACCTTCATATATATCTGTGCACATATATATGTCTGGTCCCTATAGAAGTTAGAAGATGTAAGATTTCCTGAAACTGTAGTCACAGACAGTTGTGAGCCACCATGTGGATGCTGGAAACCAAATCAGGTCCTCTGGAAGATCAGCCAGTGCTCTTAGCCTCTGAGCCATCTCTCCAACTCACAAGTTTTACCATTTTAAAAGCCAGAAAACTGATTTTAATCTTTTTTGGTATAAACAGAAAAAAAATGTATTCAGAATTTTCTTCTTGTACTTGTTTCTTAGTGTGAGTATTGTTTGAGTGTCGGCAGACTTGCTAAGATAAGAGATTGGTCCCAAATAAAATGAACATTGTCAACAAATACTCCAGCTTCCTGCCAGAGTGGGCAGCCACAACCCGCAGCGGATTCCTTCTGCAGTAGGCTGAGTTATTGGCATATATGGTTACCACAAGGCCAGGGCTTGCCACAAGGGGACCCTGGTCGACCCCTGCCACCTGCAGGCAAAACAGAAGCACCACAAAGGCTCTTCTTGGCCTGGGAGCTTAGTCTAGAAGTTACACCTTTTTGCAGCAATCTATGCCCTTAGCAGCCACCCCACCCCCACCCCACCTCTACCCTACCCCCTGCTTCTCAATGGCAGCAAACTTGCTCCAACTGGAACACCATTTTATCGAGTTTCTGAACTATTTCCATACAGTGCAGCACGTGACTGTTCTCTGGTCTGCAGGTAATGTATTGAAAGAGGATACACTAGCAACGCCATCTTTGAAGAGGTGTGTTGTTTGAAAGGGAAAACAAGTGTCAGGAAAGTTCTCGGCAGAGTTACGAGCCCTGGCCTGAGTAGTCCAGAGAAGCGCGCCTGAGGCCCTGGGGGTTGGGAACTGCTCTGCTCTGCGGTGTGCCTTGCTTTGACTGATCTTGTCACACAGAATGGACATTTTACAACATGGGACATTGTTCTTTGAGATTCCTAACCTGTTAAGTCTAAGAACCAGTGTGCCTCACCTGCTGTTAGAGTCTATGGTACATAAAAATGCTCTGAGAAGCTCTGGAGTTAATAAATGTCGATCTTCATGAGGATTTCAAAACTTGTGCTACCTTAAAACCCAATTCTTATATAACACTCATGTCGGAGGCAGAGATACTGGCCCTAACAAGCCCGACATCATAGTGCCACATGCAACCTGTGTCCCTTTCACCTGTGCAAAGACTTAGGAAGAGGTTGTGCATTTCTTTTAAAATTTGGCTTGAGGGCTGGCACGGTGATGCAGCTAATGGGGCTTGCCGTGCAAGCTGGGCAGCCTGAGTCCCACCCCCAGAACCTATGCAAGAATGGATAGAGAGAACTTACTCCATTAAATTGACCAGTGTGCTGTGACATTCATGCCCTGCCCCACACCATGCACACACATTTACACACTACCACTAATATGTTAAAATTTTGCCTTGATGTATTCTTTTTATAGGAGGATGTTAAGGCCAAACATGTTGACTTACAAGTGCAGTTCCAGCACTTAAGAAGCCAACATAGGAAGATGATTGCAGTTCAGGACTACCCTGGGCCACACAGCAAATTCAAAGCCATTGTAGTCTAGAATTAGATCCTGTCTTAGGGAGGGAGAAAAAAAGAAAAGGAAAGGAAACAGAAATCAGAGGATACAGCATAGACAATGGGAAGGTCACGCATAGCATGCTCTCGTAGACAGGGAAGTCCAGCCCCTCCCTCAGTCAGTAAGGATAAACCAATTAGATGAGAGAGAACTAAAGAAGAGAGCCCATAAGCCACATCCTAGCTTCTTTTACCTCAGCCTAGTCAGATGAAGAACAGTGGGGACTCACTGCATTGTCGTGTTCTGAGTGCTTAGTAAGCAAACTCAGACCTCAACATGGAGGGGACAAGTATTTGCCATTGTGGTGGTGGTATTACAACCGCATTCTAACTTGAGTGGCCATTACTTTGTGATGATACCTACTGATCTGTTTTTGAGACAGGGTCTCACTGTGTACCCCTGGCTGTCCTGGAGCTATGTAGAACAGGCTGGCTCTGATCCAAGTGTTGGGATTAAAAGAGTGTGCACCGTGCCTGACTGGGACTCAGTGGCTTTAAAAACAGCAGTTTCCTTGAAAACCCATGCTCACCATATGTCTGCTCTATGAATTGACCTTTTGGAAGCAGAGGATCATCAGGTCCTCCAGAGAAGAAGGCAGAGGCACAGGCCGTGAGCATTGGTGCCTCCTCCCTACGGGCTTTGAGCGCTCCAGCACTGACATCCTCCTGTTTCATGGGGACTTCGTTCCCCATCTCCACCTCTGCCTCTTTTCTCTCTTTCCGGGACTGACCCTGAACTTTGCAGACTTTAAGCCTAATCAGATCGAAGAAAGGTGTCTCTGGAAAATATCTGTCTCATCATGTCGGCTCAGAGTCAGATTAAGAACTAAGATAATGAGACACGACAAAGAAAACAAGTATCTGGAAGACAAACTTGCAGTCATGGTGATGTTCTTGGCAAAGGAAGTCATAAGATCCCCTTAGAGCCCACATTTCTCTAGTTCCATATTTTGTCTTCACTAGGTACCCACCCTGGGCCTCCACACAGGTCCCCACTCCATTAAGACCCGTTTCCTCCTGAGTCCAAGACTTTCTAGGCTCCATCTTCTTTTGAGGACACCCCAAAGTACATGTTCTCTCTTTTCTGGGACCCATGGTGCCAGTTCACCACCTCGCAGGCGGTGGGAGGGCTTGCTGTAGTCTGAAGCCTTGGAGTGAGTGAATGGCAGGTTTGACCCCAGCCTACCATGCTAGCCGGGGAGCACTGCGCCTCCATTTTCTTCAGCTGTGAAATGGTGATGACGTCCTAAGATTTTTAAAATTGTAGGGGAGCTGTCAGGTGGTGGTGCACACTTTAATCCCAGCACTTGGGAGGCAGAGGCAGAGGCAAGCAAATCTCTGAATTTGAGGCCAGCCTGGTCTACAGCGTTAAGTTCCAGGACAGCAATGACTACACCAAGAAACCCTGTCTCAAAAAAAATTTTTATAGGGGTAGCATGAACTTATTTAACACAAGAGAGGCACACAGTAGGTGCTTATTATTTCCATTTCCCTATTTCTGGTGTCTTAATGTATAGCTTGCATTTCCTATATTATTTCTCCCTTAAAAAAGAAATATTCTTTTTTATTTATTTCTTCAAATATAATACTTCAAAAATAATACTTCAAAGCAATATTGGTGTTTGTAAAGTGTGTATTTGATCAGGTCAGTGATGGAAGAGACAAAAAGAGTGGGTGCAGTGACGGCAGCGAGGAGAGCCAAGTCCTAAGGAGGCTGCATCCACCAGAGAGCACAGGAGAGGAGCCTGGTGCTACCGACGGCAGAGCCAGGAGAGGCCAGTGCATGGGAGTGGGTGGCCAGCACGTGGGAGTGGGCTGAGAGAAGCCCAGGGCCTTGGAGCCACATTGGGAAGGGATACAGGTGTCAGACTATAAAGTCAGCCTTTCAGCAAGAAGAGAATGCTGAAAGATGTTTTGGGTTTTGCTTTTGTTTTTTGTTTGTTAGTTTGGTTTAGTTTGAGTTTTTTAAGATTTTATTTATTATCTATTTATTTATTTTTATGATTTAAGACAAGGTTTCTCTGTGTAGCTTTGGCTGTCCTGGGACTAACAAACTCAAACAAGAAGCATATCCCCCTGGGACTAAGGATTGACCCAGGAACTTACACATACTAGACAAGTGTTCTACCATTGAGCTATAAGCACACCACTTCTGGTTTTTACTTTCTTTAAGAGAGATTCTAAGTTGCCAACTCGGCTCTCAAACTTTCCGTTGTCCTGCCTCAGCCTCCTAAGGAAAAAAGAACTCGACTGGCTTATATCACTGGAAACCCAAGGGCAATCCAGGAGACCATATGATATCAATAAGACTGTCTGTGGTGTTGAGTTCTTTCCTAGACAAGCATTCTGTAAAAGGAGCCACCTGGCCTCAAACACCTCATTCCCACCTGGAAAATACTCTCCGTGGTCCTGTCTTGAACTTGTCCCTGAACCAGTCACAGTTGGCAGAAGAGTGAGATATGAGATACCGTGACTGAAACTAACTGGGCCTGAGTCCATCCATCCCATGAGAAAGGAGGCTGGCAGAGTGTGACAGCCACACCAGTGTTTGTGATGCAAGTTGACGAAGCTCTTGAAAACAGATCTTGGGTGACGTGCATGCACACACACACACACACACACACACACACACACAAGCGCTTGCAGAGGGGGAGAGATAGGGAAAGGGAGGGAAAGCTTCAGGAGTAGCTTAGTGGGCAAAGTGCCTACCATGCAAACTTGGAGACCTAAGTTTGATCCCCAGAACCCACATGACAAAACTAGACGTAGTGTAATCCCAGTGCTGGGAAGGCAGAGGCAGGCAGGCCCCTGGGGTTTGCTGTCTAGTCAGCCTTCTCTGCTCACCAAGCTGTAGGCCAGGAGAAGCTCTGTCTCAACAAACAAGGGACCAGGACGGTGCAGAAGCCTTCAATCCCAGCACTCGGATGGCAGGTAGGTCTCCGACTGAAGAGGCCAGCTTGGCCTACATGGTGAGTCCCTGCCATGGGGACCAACAGCCAACGGTTCATCAGCACAGACTCCATGTCGTTTCTTAATTCTGTCCAACACCTGTACATTTTGTTTTCCTTTATTAAAAATTCCACTTCGATGGAAATGCTTTTGCAGCCAGTTATTCTTCGCCACCCCTGGATGAGAGCTGGCCACGGTAAGTGAGCTGTATAGGTGTGAGGTTTGTGTCTCGTAGAAGCGTTTGAACAGAGAGGGAGAGCCTCTTTTTAAGATGGTTTTACTTTAACCATCTTCAATGCTGGCTTAGACTTATTTGTTATTTTAGTTGTTGATTTTTTTTAATAATCAAGACAGGGTCTCTTTTAACCCAGACTGGCCTCCAATTTGTGATGTAGCCAAGGATGGCCTTGAGCTCCAGATTCTCCTGCCTTTACCTCTCTAATGCTGGAATTAGACGCATGTTCTACTATGAATTTTTTGGGGCATGGGGCTGGGTCTCTATGTAGTTTAGGCTGTCCTGGAGTTTGATATGTAGACCAGGCTAGCCTTGAACTCACAGCAATCCTCCCATTTCTATCTCCCAAGGGTCTAGCCTAGTTAGATATTTTTAACATCAAATTTGTTTTATCTTAGAAAATTTAAATCTTGAACTGGGTGTGATGGTACACACCTGCAATCCCAACGCTTCCGAAGTAGGGGATTCACAAGTTGGAGGTTCGCTTGAGTGACATAGTAAACTCCAGGTAGCTTAAGTGGTGAAAGGAGTCTCTGTCTCAAATCACAACATCAAAACCCTCAGCCTTTCTGTGTATAATTCTGAGCTTGCAATAAAATATAGAACAAAAATTACTTCAGCAAATCTAGATTCAAATAGAAACATATTATGAAACATTTACCAACAAAATGTCTGATTTGGTAGTCTTATGGTAGACATGAAAAAATAAACCCTTCCTCTGGCATTTCTTAGTCAGTTACAGAAAAGAATGGAAGGCTCCTAAGTTGAGCCTGTGTGCCGTGAGTTTGGTTTACTCTGAGCATGTTGTATCCATAGAACAGAGGTCCACCATGGCATTAGTGCACACCTCTGTGTGTGCACTAGGAGTGTGGCCCACACCTGTAATCCCAGAAGTTGGGATGCTGAAGCAGGAGAATTGCCATGAGTTCAAAGTTAGTCTAAGATACAGTGTGAGATACTGTCTCTAAGTAAATAAATAAACAAACAAACTATCTGAGTCTCAACTCTGAGTTTCCTTATTAATTCTTTGGGCAAATACTGGCTGAGCCCTTATCAGGAATAATGTAGTCTGGATCCAAGAAAGGGGATCAAGATGACCGGCAGCAGCCCCGCCTCACATAGGCCCTCAGCCTCCTCAGGAGTCCTGAGTTTCAGGTCTGTAAGATAATACAGTGGTATGTTTTAAGTCAGAAAAGGCACATCTCCAGACAGATGCATTTCATCTCTAAATCCAAGAAAATGACTTTGCTTCTCAGAGCTCTGGGATTGGCCAGGTGAATATTTTCTTAGGATGGCTAGCACGTACATTGCCCTTCATGGCCTTCCTCATGAGGGAACAGAGTGTTTGCATCCAGGGTTACCAGAGCGCCCTACACACACCCTCAAGGCACACGACGAGGGGTCCCTCAGAGGGGGTCAGCAGTCAAGTGTGCCCAGCTAACTGATGTTGTGCGCTGGATTCCATTAGTTATCCTGGGACTCAGAGCTGCAGGTCCTGAGAGATCTCAGTCTGGCCTTCTCTCCATGGTGACAAGCAAAGGGAGGCCCAGGCATTTCAGGTGACTCTTGCCTTGTACAGCTAGGTTAGGAGTCAGCTGTCAAGCCTAGCTTGAAGCACTCCGTTGGTCCCATAGCTTAAGTATCTTTCCTTTTTATGTCATTCTGGTTTCTAAAGGCAACAGCCTCCTTGGAAAGAAGAAAAGCATCCTGGATTCAGGCTAACATCTGCACTTAACAGGTATGTGAGCTGATTCATAGTAGAAGTACATTTTCAAGGAGACAGATTTGATTAGCCAGGTACTCTTTACGTATTATCTTGCTTCCCAATCTGTTTATATCAGTTGTGTTTATATGAAACAATTAAAAAGAAAAAACTCATTGAATATGTAGGAGATGGTGTAGTCAGTAAGAATATGAGGTCTAGAGGGGACCACCAAAGTTTGCCTCTTAGCATGTGATCCTGGGCAAAGTGGTCCCTTAGTTAAAACATATAAAAGTGGAGGTACTTGTACCCATTATGGGGTGGCTGTAGGGACTAAATAGGATGCTACATGAGGGCACAGTGCACCATAAATATCAACTCTTCTCGAGGTTACTTTGGGCCATACTTTAGGAAGGACCTGGGTCATTTTTCAATCCCAACATGACAAGAATGAGTGTCCTTTTCTGCTTTAAGAGGATAGATGGCTTGCCCCAGAGCCCTTTAGTTAATATGCCAGGGGGCTGGAATTTGAAAAAGCAAAACCCTTGAATCAGGCTGTAATCCCAGTACTCTAGAAGCTGAGGCAGTAGGACTGCAAGTTGAAAACCAGAATGGGTTATAAAGTTGAACCCTGGGGGAAAAAAATTAAAAATGTTTTAGTAGTGTGTAGGAGAGGTAGAGCTGTGAGCAGCCCCTGTGCCCACTGCAAGTGATTCTGCCAGTCTGACTCCTCTCTTCCTCATTTGTCATTCCACGATCAGCTAGATAAAGCCTCTCTCACCTGTAAATACCCTGCAGTCAGAGGCCAACAAGGGGCTTGAAAAATGATAGCCAATGCAATTAAGAAAATTAACCATCATTTTCTCCACATGGTCCCATAGCTAGTCTCCATTCCCATTTTCAATCATGTCTGTGTTTGACTGATGTCTCCTGGGTTTCTGTGACTCTGTGAAGGAGCCGGGAGCCCCCAAGGCTCACACTGTTTCTGCTGGATCCCAGGGTCCTCCCCCTTCACCTCCTCCTCTGAAGCCACGCGGCTTCAGTCACATGAAGCTGTTGCCTAGAGCAGACCATGAAGAACCATTTTAGGCTAACGAAGTTGCTCATGTGTCCCCTTTGTGACACAGTCGACTCTGACCTTTGGTAGAGTGACTGAGTAGCTACCAGTCGTGCATACACTAGGGCTCTCTGGGAGCGTTGAGATTCTTGATATTAATCAGCAGCTCCCAAACTTTCATCTAGGAGTATTTACACTCTGGAAAACCACCAAAGCCCTGAAAGGACATTTCTCCCTGTGAGTATACCTATCGATACGCAGCTGCTGCTGAGAGGAGTCTAATGCAGAGCTGTGAAATGCGTCCACTGGTGCATTTCAGCATAGACAGTCAACCCACTCCAGGCCAACGTAAATATAAAGAAACACATTATCTTTTTTTTTTTTTTTTTTTTTTTTTTTGGTTTTTTGAGACAGGGTTTCTCTGTATAACCCTGGCTGTCCTGGAACTAACTCTCTAAACTAGGATGGCCTTGAACTCAGAAATCTTCCTGCCTCTGCCTCCCAAGTGCCGGGATTAAAGGCAAGTGCCACCACTGCCTGGCAGGCAGAGTCGTTGTCAGCGTTCAGTCTGTTGTGCTATGACATCACACAACTGCTGGACCGTCCCACTGTACCATCAGAGGGCAGGAGTGAAGACGGTAGGTGAAGTGTGGTAGGATTTTGACCTCACATTCTCCCTGAAAAGGCTTGAGAAACACCGTTTCCGGTGCTTTTCCACATCGGCGCAAGATTTCTCAGCAAGCCCAGTATGGACACAGACTGGCCTGGCCTGAGGAAACAGAGAGGAAAGGGTGGTCTTAGGGAAGCTGTGAATCTGAGGCTGGCCTTGTACAATTGGCATCAGAGTGTAAGGCTGTCCAAATACAAATTAAACTCCTTTAGGATGTATGGTGGTCCTCAAATGCCTTTTTGATGTAAAGGACTGCAGGTAGGTCCTGACCCTCAAGGTATGGATATTTGTAAGTCTATTATTCTCATCTTTTCTCCTGTTGATAATATTCAGAAAAAAAATGCATTCCACTAAGGGAAGAATGGATTTTCAGCCAGACTCTCTCCTCGCCTCCCTAGGACCAATTCTGATTCTGCTCTTCACACGAGTGCTCTGAGCACCAAACCCCAGGACCCCTATGGAGGAGGAGGCCAGTCAGCCTGGCCTGCCCCATACATGGGTAAGACACACAGGCCTCTGCTAACAGCATCTGTGCTTCCCGCTTCTGCGCTGTATGCAGTGCACGCCCTTCCCGGGTTAGGTGGTCTTCAGAGCAGAGCTCGCAGCAGGGAAGTGTGCGTTCACGCAGCGTTAGGACGCATCCCTCCCTTGCTTCTTCCATGGCTCCTGCTTCCCTGCTGGCATCTCCTGGCTCTGATTCCTCTTCCCTGTGGCACTAGCGCTTTTCGAGGCTCTCATGTCTTTTGCACAGGCTCCTGCAGTAGCATCCTAGCTGCTCTTGTCCTATGCACAGCCTTGCAGCCTAATCTTATGTTGGGTTCTCCAAGGCCTCCTCTTGTTACTGGTAAGACCAGATTAGAAGGGACTTCACTTCGTGGGTTCATGGACCTCCAGATGAGGCAAATCCTCCCAGTGGCCAGCAGTACTGGCACAGGCAATTCCTCTGGAAGGAATAATCAAGACCAGGGTTCAGGGAGAGTCAAAGAGACCTCTCTACAGGAAGACATGTCCCAGAGAACAAGGCAAGAGAGAGGACAGAACACAGGTTGAGAATCATCTTCTGCTCCTTGTTCCCTACTTCTGCTCAGAACAGAGGCCAGGAACCATGAAAGGGCAGGCTTGTGACACCTCATGCTCTCTGCTTCCATGGTTAACCCTCTCTGCTCCTCATACTCTCCTGCCAGAACCTCCACCACATCCCTCCTCAAGCTGAACTCACCGGTGTTCAGCGGTTTTATCCTGTTCCCATGTCTTCCACTCCTACCTCAGCGTAAAAGCCTCAACTGTGTCTGTACTTCAGTGGAGCCTTTCCTGACCTTCCTCCCTCTCTGGTCCTGAGCTACCCATGTCCTCCCCTGTCCCAACCTCCTACAAGCAGGTGCTGTGACAGCAGCTTCTTTGAGTAGATGTACATCTGTCTCTCTGCTTAGGGTGACTTTCTTGTCCTACCTGACACAGTGCCCAGTACAGAGAGGCACACTTACTGCTGAAGTGTGAAGAAGTCACATAGTACTGAGCACACCCTAAAACTCACTGTAGGTGCTTCCATCTAGCCTGCACCCAAAGTAAGGATGCTTCATTCAGATACTTCCCAAGCCTGTCTGGCTGGCTGGCAATTTAATCTAGAAAGAACATGGACTGGAGTGATCTGCTTCATACACAGACTGACTTTGTGATGAGGGCTGGCCTACACACTAGCTTTTCTGGTTTTCTTTACAGTTATAGTTCTATTTAAAGCCTAAAATATTTGTTTCTTTTAAGGAGAGCCATTCATGGCCTTTCTTCCTTGCATATAGTACAGATGGGATTTGATAGTAGTTGTTATTTGTTCCCTTTGTACAATTCATTTGTTGAGATGACTCTTTGCTTGTAAAGTCTGAGAGCTTTGGAATTGGTCGGCGACATCTGCTATGTTTCCACACATGGGAATGTGAGAGGGAAGTTGGCAAGGAAGTTGGAATTGGATATGGGTCACTGAACAGTGTTAGAGAAGTGGGGAGTGTGGGAGGTTAGAGATTGGCTCTGGGATAGGTAGAGATGGATATGTATAAACAAAGCCTTAAAAAGCAGAGACTGTAACCAGAGGGGTGCCTGTGCGTGCAGCAAGGTCTTTGCCACGCTGACTGGGAGCCAACTAGTCTAGTAGGATCGTCCCTGGAACCCCTATATTCCTGCCTCAGCTTTACCCTCTGTACTGAGATTATCCTTTTCTAGAAGGGACTAAAGGTCTACAGAGAACAAGGGAATCATGGGTAACTAACTTAAGGAACATTTGAGCTCCTATACAAAGAGAAAGAAAATAACTAAAGAAACTGAATTGAATATTTCTTCTCAGAGTTACTCTGTCTCTCAGGGACGGGACGAGGTGAGAGCTGTCAGCAGGTGTGGGGCTGCCTAGAGGTGGAGCAACCACACCCGGATCCCTGGGCAGCAGGAAACCAGGAGAAGAGTGAGGGGCTGGGCTCGGGCAGGACTCTCGGCTTGCCTTGGGAACTTTGGTGGTCTCTCCTTTTCATGTCAGTGTTAGAAATTGCGGGGTCACAGGACCTGCCAGCTACAGAAGGTGGCCACCCAGCATGGATGTCTACTCTGTCCCTGCTCTGCAGTTGCCTTCAAGTACCACAGAACTCAGAAACACATCCAAATATGGATGTGTTTACATGGGAAAGCCAGCGTGTTTAAAATATTATTCAAGTCTCCAAGGATGAGAATTATTTCTGGAGAATTATATTTGTTGGTGGGAGCTATTTTAAATGGTTTTTATGTATTTTCCCCCTGTAATTCATTAAAATTTTTCATTTTCTTTCCTTTTGGATTTTAAAAATATCAACTAGCTTCACAAAAAAAGTATTTCTTTTTATAGGACCCACCAAATAAAGTAAAAATTTTTAAAGTTATGGGAAAATATAATCAAAACCCAGAACTAGGTTCTGTACTCAGAACAATAATAATGGCCCTTTCTGGGAATCCTTGCTGGGCATAGTGACGGGAGCCCTTCGCCGTTGTCGTTATTGGGAACAGATCATGAGGGAGCGTCTGCTTGTTGTATAGCTACACAAGCCATCAAATACACGGTACACTTGCCAGCTCAGTTTGCATCCCCAGGAAGCAGAGCTGTTAGCCTGATACATGGCTGATAGTGTTCATAACAGCTATTGAGTCACATGATACTTACACAGATGACATGAAGTCGTAAATGACAGAAATAAACTCTTATACAACCAAGCAGGGTTCTTATAATTCCTCTCTTGTTTAATTGTCCATTTCCCTGGTAACACGTGCAGTTTAATTACTGTTTGGTATACACATCTGGATGGATCAGCACAGTAGCTCTCTGTGACATTTGCCCTGTCTCACAACCTAGCTTTATCCCCAAACTGTCCCCCTCTCATAGTAGAGGAGCTAACGTGGCGTGGCCCTTATTAGCAGCTTAGGAACTATGAGCAAAAGGGTGCAGACTGGGACTGCCAACCGCCATCCCTGAGGACTATAGACCCTTCGGCCTCCGCTAAGGGGCAGAGATGTAATCTGTATCTCAGTGGCCCTTCAACCAACAGTGAGCTCTGACCCACAGCAGTAAGGAGACTGTTTAAATGAAATAGCCATAAGAGAGCTAAGCCTGTTATTGACACTTGTCTACCTGACACAAGTCCCTATGGTCTAAAGAGTCACCAAGAGCTGGGAGAAGGCTCAGCAGGTAAAATACTGGCCATGCAAGCATGAAGCCCTGCGTTTATGTCCCCAGATCATCCATGTAAAAATCAGATGCTGCAGTATGCACCTGTAATCCGAGTACTTCCATGGGAAGGTGGGAAGTGCAGACAGGAGAATCCCCAGATAGAATGGAGTGTGCAGCAGCAAAGGAGAAGAGAGCCTATCTCAAAGAAGGTTGAAGTTGAGGACCAACACACACAAGGTTGTCTTCTGCCCTCCACATGCACATGGCTCATGGCTCATATGTGCGCGCACGCGTACACACACACACACACACACACACAGAGAGAGAGAGAGAGAGAGAGAGAGAGAGAGAGAATAAAATATAAAGTGAAAGTGTCATCAGTGTGCAGTGTGGCAGCAGGAAAGTCTAGATGGGAAGACTGCGATTCTAGAAACTTCTCTTAGGATGCACTGTGGTTAGCATTTTTGCACCCTGTCTTTCTTCTTCACTTGAAGTCTGTGAGGAGCTAATTAGGCTTGCCAAACATGAGAGCACATTAAAGGAGCATGAACTCGGGTGTACTTTGTTAGGTCATCCTGCTAAGGCTCCAAGGCTACCAGGTTTCCTGCAGCACATGTGACCTTGGTCACTGCTGTCCTGTCCAATGTGTCCTCTATTTCCAGATACCTAGTCAGAACTCTTCTTTTAGTTTTAACCCTTCTGTTACAGTTATGCTCCTCGGTATTTGTGTGTTGGCAGTGGTATGTAGTAGCAGCAGTAATAGACATCTAAATTTGGCTATTTTATTATTGAAATAAACCTGTCAATCATTACTGCCGCTGTCCTTTGGCAACTTAAGTGGACCGCCTGAGAGCGATATGTAGTCTCTTACTCCCTCACTCTTCAGCCCTGTACGACAGTTAAGCCCCACTCTTTCTCTCCCTGCAGTGTGCCCTACTTGACTGCTTTTTGTCCCGTCTTTTGGTTTTCTATCTGGCTTCCTGACCTCGAGGCTGTCCCAAAGCCTCATGCTCCACCACAAGAACAGTCTCTAACTGGGTTAGTTCTAACCCAGGCCTCTGTTCTCTACTTCATCCGAATGACTAGCAGACCCCTTCACCCATGTGTCCCACTCCTCCAGTCCATAGCCAGACATCACCACTCCTTGCCTCTGCAGGTGGTGTCTGCCTCTGCTCCCATTTCCTCACTCCTCCACTCCGCCTGTTTTCACTGAAGCAGCCCTTTAACCTTACTTCCTCTTGCCTGAACTCCTCCCAGCCCAGCACAGCTGCTAGGGACATGGCCTTTCTGAAGGCACCCTGTCCAGAAAGCTAGTACCAGAACTAGCAGTGTGACCTTGGGTGGGATACTAGTTCATAGCTCATAAATTGCTCCAAAGATTACATGAGATCATTGTGTAAGGTGCCAGGTACACAGCAACTGTTACCATCTTACCTCCCTGTCTTCACTGCCTCCCCATGGATGAAGCCCGCCTCCTGCTCCAGTCTGGGGAAGAGGGGCACCAGCAGGGTACTGCCCACGGAATGGACTGGCCTCTGAGATGCACATGCTGTCATAGCTCTGGGTTACAGGAACTGCTCAGCCTTAGTACTTATGCTTAGTGTCTTGAAGATGAGAAGACTCTTAACATACCATAATAGACCATTGCATAAAATATCATTTATCATTTTTAGTATAATAATCACATTTTAGTGATTGGAATGGGCGAGTTCCCTACTCTTTCTTTAAAAGCCATACATGAAAGTTTGACTGAGAGGCTTCTGTCCTGCCCTCCTGTCAGTGCCGACTCTGGCATTGCTCCTGTTTCTTCATGCGGCATTTTCTGATGGCCTGTGCAGGCAGCCTGTCCTTGCAGTCCTCAGTCACGCACTGAGTAAGCGGGAGCTTAGTCTAGTCCTGTGCAGCTTGACCACTTTGCTTTTTTACTTTTTTCTTTTCAAAACAAAGTTTCTCTGTGTAGCCCCAGCTCTCCTGGAACTCGCTCTGTAGACCAGGCTGGCCTCGAACTCAGAGATCTGCCTCCCTCTTCCTCTCAAGTGCTAGGACTAAAGGCGTGCACCACCCCCGCCTGACTTGTTCTTTACTTTTTGTACTTTTTACTTTGTCTGTGGCGCTGGGTTCAAATTATGCCTTAGCGTGCTAGGCAAGCACTCTTCTGCTGAGTGACATGCAGTTCACACACATGCGTCAGCATCTCTAAAGGCTGTGCCCAAGAAACCTGTCTTAGCAGACTTACCCTAATGGTCTGTACATGCACTCAAAACAAGTTTTTAGTCACTTACTTAAGTTCTGTTTTCTGGTGGCCTGGGAGAGTCCTGTGTTTCATAGTGTCCGTCCTGCCCCTGGACTCCACTGTGACACTACAGCCTCTGTCACTTATAAAATCTGCTGCTACGCTGTCTTCCTGTCTGCGCCTGTCACCTGCCCCAACCCTCTGTTGCACACTGCAGAGATCCATCGAGCAAGTATCTGCTGGGTGGATGGTTATTATGTGTTTAAGTTTCATAGACCAATTGGGTTAATTTATAGTTTAACCCTTTCATCTAGAAACTTACCGAAGTTGAGCTATGTTTAAAGGCTTAGACTTAAGTTTTTATACTGATTCAACTTATTTGGTGAGTTGGCTGAAAACTCACTTGGTGTAATTGAGTACTCTGCGTAAAATGGTTACCCAGTGCATGCTGGGGATGGCTCCTCAGTTTTAGCTGAGAGGTGCGGAAGGGGCTATGCAGTCATCTGCAGGATGCTTCCTGGGTTAGCTGTTATTCAGTCAGGACTGATTCCAAATCAGCTTTTAAAAATATTTGTGAATAGCTATCACATAAGTATATCACATATACTTAGACTTCAGGTATGTATTTTTTTTTTTAAAACAACTTGTGTAAGAGTCCAGAATATGTCACAGCATCCATCCTGGGACTTCAACCCATGGGAGGTGGCAGATCAGTGGCAGGGACTCCGAGTTTACCTGCCTTCCCCTCGGATCACACATTTGGGAGTGTGACAAGACAAACTTTTTGCTTTGTATTTTGAAGACAGGTTCTCGGACTTTGTCAGCCACTGTTCTTTGAGTCAGCAGGAACATTTAGAACTAAGACACTTTTAAAGGAAAAGTGCTTGGGCACCAACTCTAGACTTGGAATAACTTCATCTGTTTGTAGTGAGCCCTGCTGTGTCAGAACTACTGTAGAATTTTCAAACTTTAAATTTCAAATCAAAGTCATTCTAGTGCATGAATCGATGAGAGCACCACATATAAAAGTGTGTGTTTGTTTCTCTTCCCTACCAGGTTTCTGTGACGGTGAAAACGATGGCCCTGGGGAAGGTATGAACAGGTGCCTGGGTGGGATGCTGAGAGACATGCGTGTACACACGTTTACATTTATGTATATATAGATATATGTGTGTAAAACCTCCTTTCAATGCCTTGACAGTCACATTTATGTAAAGGCTGGTAGCTGTTGTTGGATTACTTATCTGAGATGCTCTAAGTAGCTAGACATGATCAAAGCCCTGAGAAAGGAAATGTGTGACTAGATTATAATGGTCCCCTGTTACCCAAGTCCACTCAGTACCACAGTCACAAGGTTGTGTGGGGAAGCAAGAGTTGTAGCCACATGAAGATGGGACTTAGTCAAGCACTTAAGCAATTGTTCCACTACCTTCTCTCCGCACTGCCTAGAAAGTTGCTGTGAGAGTGACTGAGAGGTCTAAACAGTTCAGAGGAAGGGCTAGCTTGGGCTAAAGATGCAGCTCAGATGCTGGACTGCTTGCCGTGTGTGTGAAGCTCAGGCTACACCAAATAAGCCAGGAATATTGGTGCACTCCTGCAATCCTCCACTTGGGAGATGGAGGCGGGAAGATCAGAAGACGTTCAGAGATAGCCTTAGCTACACATAGAGCTTGAGACTAGCCTGGGATACATGAGATCCTGTCTCAAAGAAAATTAAGGACAAATTTGTTTTAAGGTAAAATTATACATTTTACAGACATTGAGCTTCATAAAGTCAGTTAAACCCATGTTAGACATATGCTGATGTGACTGAATGCCATCCACAGAGGGGGCCCAACCTGATCACTCACTCAGTCATTCAGTCCCAGGCACGGTGAGATCTTTATAAGCTGATATGTAATCTTCAGAATCTGAAGCTGAATGGCTAAAGTAGGTTGTGTGTTGTAGAGGCCAAGCTTGTGGAGGATATCCCACATGAGAGGCAGTGGAGGAATTAGGCAGGGATGTCCCACACGAGAGGCAGAGCCCTCTCACATCACCTCCCCCACTCCTTTTCTGAGAAAACCATTTTAGGTGTTGATAAAATCATATAAATTTGAAACGGACCTGTCTGATCACTCGGGGGCAGGGGGGATGAAGAAATGGTCTCAGTGCCTTCCCCAGTTAATTCTTCAAAGAATCCCAAAAGACCTGTACATGGGAAGGAACTACAGTGAATTCCTCCAAGGAAACCAGCCACACTCCTATAGTGCTCTCTTAGGAGCCTTAAGTCATGGGGCTGCCTTAGCCCCCGCCCAGCCTTCACAGTATGTCTATCCTTGTTCTCCTGCCATCTGAACGACAGCAGCTCTCAAAAGCCCACTGCTCTTGTCTCCAGTTGTGGAAGTCCCCGTGGGCCTGAATGCCCCAGGCACTATTTATTAAGCATTACCCAAGAAACAGAACAGAGTCTTAGGACCCCACAGGACTTACAGCTCTGAAGCATTTATTTAGTGATTAGAAAAAGAAAGCCAATGAGATCATAGACAAAATATATTCTTCAAAGAGGAGTATTCCAGCTGGGTGGCCTGGAGGGGAAGGCAGGACTTTGTAGGGCCCTGAGTCCTGTCCTTAGAAAAGAAGGACAGGGAGCAAGTACTTTGAAGTCAGGACTGATGGACACGGAGGCATACTCACAAAGCCTGCTTGTCTCTGCAGAAGTAGCCTTTGTCACACTGGGGCTGGGTGGGTAGCCAGAATGAGGACTATATGGAGCTGGGCCAGCCACTTGTAACTATTTCCTAACTTTTACTGACTTGCAAATCAGAGACCTAATTTTTATTTTAAGTGCATTAGAGTTCATTTTGAAATTTTGGCCCCCATTTTGTTGTTGGCTGTTCTTTGAGATATGGTATCACATAGCCCAGGCTGGTGCTGAACTCCTCCTGGTCCTCCTGTTTATGCTTTCTCCATGCAGGGATTACAGGCTTGTACCAATGCACCTAACCTTGACCTCAGTTTTAAGTGACTTCCTGGGGTCTGTTACTCATCTTGAGGGCCAAGGGCAGGACAGTCAAGACAGTCACAGGGGAGCCCTGCAGTCCCCGGAACCCTGCAGCCTCCCTATGCTGAGCAGTCCCCAGGGCCTGCTGTGGAGTGTCTTCCTGACATTAGATCACGTAGTTCCTCAGAACTCCCTTGACCTCTGCTCTGTGTCTGAGAACAGAAAGCCTTTGCTTGATTAGCAGCTCAGCTTTCCTGCTCTCGATGGTATGGCTGAGAGCACTACTGCTGAAAGCAGTCAAGGGACAGTCCCTTGCTGTAGAGCCATGAGACCACCCCCATCAGCCTCTCAGCCAAACCTGGTTGGTTACCAATCCTTCTTTATTTCTAACTGCACGCACGCAAGCATGCACATATGGGGATGTGTGTGGACATGGGGGAGGGGGCACCTACATTGTGCACCATTTATGTGGAAGCCCAAAGTTGGGTATCTTCCCTGATTATTCTCCACTTTATTTATTGAGGGAGGAAGTCCTGCTGAATCCAGCACTTGCCTGTTTAAACTAGGGTAGCTAGCCTGCTCCAGGGAGCCGCTGTCTCTGCCCCTGTTGCTCTGGGATTACAGGCACCTGCCATGCATATCTGGCTTTTCCATGGTTTCTGGGAATCAAACTCTGGTCCTTACTCTTACAGGGCAAGTGCTCTATCCACTGAGCCATCTGCCCAGGCCACCTCATCTCCATTTTTTACCTTCTTTATGTCGTCTTTTCTTGATCCGTGGGCCCTGGCCAGGTCTCAGACTTGTACATTTTATTTCCTACTTCCCTACTTTACCTAACCCACGGTCAGATAACAAGAGCATTCTGGCTGGTGCTTGCCACCGTTTCTTCTCTAGGCCTTTTATATATTCCTCACTCTCATGCTTGAATGTCCTTTGCTGGGTCTGAAGGGAGCCCAGGGCACCCAGCTCTGAAGCCTCCATGTTCTTCTGCTTGTCTGCTCCGAAGTGAGGATGCATGTCTCCTCTGGGCGTCCTTCAGGGTTAATAAGAGCCAGATGTTCTTCCTTCGTCCCCTGGCTACTTTATAGATCTCCTCAAATTTGAATCCGTTTCTTAACTGTCCCTTCAACCCCTTCAATGACACACAAAGGGTTAAAGAGACAGCTCAGCGCAAGAGCACCAGCTGCTCTTCCAGAGGACCTGGGTTCAACTCCTGTCATGCACACGTTGGCTCACAACTCTCCATAACTAGTTCTAGGAGATCTGATGCCCTCTCCTGGTCTCCACAGGCACTAGTGTTCGTATAGTACACAGACACACATAGGCAAACCGCCCATACACACAAAATAATACAATAATTAAAGAAAAGGGTATGTTAAAAATAGTATTTGCTAAAGAAATCACGTTCACTAGTCAGCAAGGCACATGCCTATAATCCCACCACTTGAGAGGATAGCTGAGAGCCTGAGGCCAGCCTGATCCAGGCTGGATCCAAGACAGCCAACCCTAAATGCTAAGAGCCATTTAAAAGGTTTTTGTTTTTTGTTTTTTGTTTTTTTTCCTTTTTTCGAGACAGGGTCATTTTATGTGGCTCTAGCTGTCCTGGAACTTCCTACATAGAGTAGGCTGGCCTCAAATTCACAGAGATCCATCTGCCTCTGTCCCTGCCTCCCTGGTCTGGGATTAAAAATTTGCAACCATCCAACCCACTCTCCACCCCCACCCCCAGCAGTTTTAAACAAAGCTAATTTATTTGGCTCAAAGCATTTGGCTGCCTTCTTTTCTAACCCAATGAACATGCTTCTTCTCCCTTTTAGTAGCAGCCTTCCCGGGTCCGCTGAAAGAAGAGAATCTGTTAAATGTCCCGAAGCCACTGCCTAAACAACTGTGGGAGACCAAGGAGGTGGGTGAGCGTCCTCTGTGGTGCTTGTCCGTCCTGGCAGCCTGCCCCGCAGAGGCACTGATACTGGAAAAACCGTGGGGAACTCTGCCCCCCACGGATCATCATGATCTGTGGGTGATTAGTGCAGTGATCCTGTGGTTTCCTTGCTTTCCTGTGAATTTCAAAGGAAAACTGTTAAGCTGCTGCACCTTACATGGTCAGAAGCTCGGACACTTGGGCATGAAAGGCCAGGTGTCTCCGCTCTGGAGCCAACTCCAGCTCCTGGTGAGAATTGCTGTAATGCCAGATGATCTTTTCTGAAATCAAAGGCCTTTGACCCGAGCTCTCTGAGAAGCAGTAATGAATGAGTCATCTGTTTACTACGATTTCTCTAAGCTTTGAATGTTAGCATCCGAAACCCTAGTCACTGGCCTCCCTCCACGTCACTTTGTAAACCTCACCCACTTCGGAGAGGGAGGTCCCTCAGCTTGGCCTCTTTCTGTAGAGAGCTGCCTTGTGAGAAAGTCTTCCTACCAGCCCCCAGTGATTGATGCCCAGATGCAGTTGGCTGTTTGGTCTCTGTGCTTAAACTGTCCCCCACCCCCACCCCTTGTCAGGATCCCATTGGTCCTGCTCCCCTCCCCCACAGGATCCCATTGGTCCTGTGCCTACCCCACAGGATCCCACTGGTCCCGTATCTACCCCGTGCCCTCCCAGCAGGATCCCATTGGTTCCATGCCTACCCCACAGGATCCCATTGGTCCCATGCCTGCCCCACAGGATCCCATTGGTCCCATGTCTACCCCACAGGATCCCATTTGTCCCGTGTCTACCCCACAGGATCCCGCTCCTTTCCCATCAAACCTACTGGAAATCTCTGCTAGCATCAGTGTGGTCTTGAAAGTTTTTTATAAAAGCAAGATATGTAGTTGAGTTTTAACTTTAGGGGCCTAAAAGAAGACAGATAGTGGTGTGCAGGTGCGTTCACAAATACCATGAGCTGCTCTCTCTCTCTGAGAGACCGTTGTCTCCCTTGATCCTGTGGCTGTGCAGCGTGTATCCCTGTCCCCACTAAAGCACATTCTAGTCCCATTGTCCTTTTCCCTTCCCTCCTCCCTCTCCCATTGCCCTGTTTTACTTTTTTATTTTCTTCTTTTTCTCTCTTGCTAATTGAAAAAAAATTATTCAAAATCTGAATATGTAAAACATTTGCCTTTTTGAAGAAAATAACATTTAACTAGAAGATAAGTTAATAAGGTACCAAGTTAAGAAAATGTGTTAATGTTATACTTCTTATGTCTGGAAATTTAAGAAATTTAAAATTCCTCAAAACTTAAATGGCTGCTCTGTGAAGATGCCCTTAGTTTGCTGTCTGTCTTGGCCTCTGACTAGGGTACCTAGATCCCCACTTTTCAAACACTTGAATTTGGCTGTGCACTGAGTAAGCCCAACTTTTCCTTGTTCTTCCCAGATCCAGTCCCTGTCTGGGCGCCCTCGATCCTGTGATGTTGTGGGTGGCAAGTAAGTCATGTTCCTACTGCTAAAGGTTTCCCAGTCTTTCCTGCTCTGTCACAGAACTGAGAACTGGAACTTGCTGTTTATAAGTCAAAGTCAACTGCATTTGCATAAAAATATCTGTACTCTGTTACTCATATCTCATGTATTTGAGACAGTTCATGGTTCAGCTGACAAAAGCCAGTACAATCACCCTGGATGTGTTTGAGAATTGCCCAGCAGACTGGGCGCAGAAACTGCCTGGGAGAAGCAGAAGTGTGTACAAATCAGCTACAGCCTGGGGCAGGCCACGGCATGGGTTGACAGGAAAGGAAAGCATCAGCTAATTGAATTGTCTGTATAGAAGTTGATTTTTAAATTTCTGTGGATGTGCTTAATGCTTGATCTGTGATTCAAAAATGCTCAAAGCAGTAAAATTTACAGTCTATATTTTACTACAATTTTTAAAAAATGATGAATAGAAAGAGTTAAAATGAGTCTATAGCACTATGTATTAGTTAATTTTGTTTTGTTTCGTGGCAAGAGTCTCATTATGTAACCCCAACTAACCTAAAATTAACTATGTAGACTAGGCTGTCCTTGAACTCATTGGTATCATCCAGTACCTGCCTCCTAAGTGCTGAAATTAAAGGTGTGTGCCACCACACCCAGCTTAATAAATGTATTTTTATAACATACAGATTTACTTCCTAAAAGATTTTGGATAGATTATAAAAACACATACAATATAAAAATGCCTGAAATACGAACAGATCTAAAGCGTTTGTGAGAAAGATGAGACTAAGAGAGAATAAAGAGGCAGGGGGAGTGTGAGGCCGAGGTGTTGACACACCAAAGGAGGCCAGGGTGGGGGACTCAGCTGAGGACCCCAACAAGCTACTGTTAGGGCAGCCTTTGAAACAGCTGGAAGGATGGTCTCTAACCTCTGTACATGCACCCAAACATACATTTAATTAATTGATTGATTAACTCATTAATAAATTGAAAGCATGCCTTGGTTGACATCTCAAACAAACCAACACTCAAGGCTCTGATAGCCTATATCGAAGAACTGGGGCTACAATCTCTTAACCCTGGGGACTCTGAAGGGGTTGCCTTCCTGCTCTTAACTGTAGCATTCCATCGGTTCACACAGATGGTTATTGACTCCTGATTTAAGGACCAGATCCAGCAGTAAACAGAACAGGTCAGTCCCTGCTTGCAGTGTGCCAGTGTTCTTGGTGAAACAGAGGGAAAAGGAGGCAAAGACAAGGAAGGCGTGGATGAGCAGAAGGGGACAGATACTGATGGAAGCCATCTGATAGGATGACCTGATGAGCACATGGAAGCTGTGTAGTTGGAGCACACTGAGACATGATTCACTAGAAGGACTTGAAACATGAAGAGCATTGCTTGCCTTCTCTAAGATCTAGCAGGGACTGGAGCAATCGTAGCAACATCAAGAAGTGACCATTTGTATTTCTCTCAACTACTGAATCGTTTTGATGTCACTAATGACCAGGCTCACATTGGTCACATCGCTGTCTTTCTTAACCCGCCTGGCCGTTGCTCTTGTCCCAGCCTTCATTCCTACCTGCTGACACAGGAAGCTCACCCACTCATGCAGTGAACTACTCACTTTGCTTGAACTTTGACTCTATAGCTAGTTCTGAAAGATGAAGAAAGTCCAGCCATCTGAAAGATAAGGTTTATATGCATGTTTCTATAGCCTTTTCTCCTTACTTGTCCACATGGCCCCATCTACTACCAGGGTCTTCCCAGCCTTCAGTTAGCTAACTCTGGCCCTTTTACATGGAGAAGAGGCTGTTACAGAGGATATGACAGAGCAGATTCGGCTGACACCTCTCCCCAGCCTCTTCTACTATCAGGTGTGAAAGGCACGTTGCTATCAAGGTGGATTAATTCCATTTTCCTGGCCCTCCACTGAACTGGCTTTTCTGAGACCTCTCTCCACTACCTAGTATTCCCTCTGGTTCCCAGAATTCTCAGCCACAAATATATATATATAATTTATGTGTAAGAGTGTTTTGCCTGCATGTATATCTATGTACCATGTGTATGCCATGTGTTGAAGGCCAAAAGTGAGCATCATATCCTCTGGAACTAGAGTCACAGATGGTTCTGAGCCACCATGGATGCTGGTGAACTTGGGTCTTCTGGGCAACCAGTTATCTTAGCTCCTAAGCCCTCTTTCTAGCTCGCCACACTTTTTGAAAATAACCCAGCTTCTGCTTCCAGTGTTTCAGTTTAAGTGTCCCCCAGACTGAGTCACCTCCTCCAGTGCTTTCCTTTATGAGGGACATCCCAGCTGCATGTCCTACTGTGCAGCCAAGCCAAGGGCCTAGATAGGAGTTATGTTCTTACCCGTCTCCATGCCCTTCCCCTAGTCTGTCATGGGCTCTAGTGAGTGGCTTCCCCTGGCCAGAAGCCAGGATTGTTCCTGAGTCCTGCCACAGATGTCTCCAGCATCCATCCCCATTTCCCTGTCCCCATTTTCCCATGTCACTGCACTCTCCAGTTTGGTAACTCAGCAAGGTCACTTGCCCCTCTGCCCCCAGTCTCTGCTCCTTGTCCCTCAGGTCTGACCACCATGCCATCCTAAGGAAGCTGAGTGTATCTTCTGTTCTTAGCTTCCCCTGGTATCTTTCTTTGTTCTCAGCTGTCTATCCAGCCTCCAGCGTTCTGCGCCTACTTCCCCTGCCCCACCTCCAGTAGTCCCCACCCTCCTGACCCTAACCTTCCATGGTTATCAGTCACCACAGCTCCTGGACATACCGTGTGCCTTCCTGCTTCCCTTTTGCCCCTGCCTTGACCTCCACCTAAAATGGTTTTCCTGTCGAGCTCACCTGAATTCTTTAGATTTCAAACTTAGCTTCCAATGGCCTCCAGGAAGCCTCCTCCCATCTGCTGTCACTCGCTCTGTTCTAGCTAGCACCAGACTCTGTTAGTGCAGGAGTAAGCTGGTCATTTCACAAGCTGCACTCTTTAGGACTGTCTCCTGCTTTGTTGGAGTCTCCTATAGGCCCTGATGCCAAGAGTGTGCCTGGTCACTCTCCACAAGATGTGCTGTGTTGAGTGACTCATTCCTTCTCCCTTCTCTGTCTCATGTGGTTTTCTTCAGCCAGTCCTCTCTCCTCAGCCACACTGCTCTGTCGTGGATTGGGATAGGACCCTGCAAGAGCTTCTGATCTGGCCTGCTGCCCCTCTGCTCCCTTAAGCTATCTCTCACACAACTACAGTAGCATCTCTAGCTTGCACTCGGCTCCCTCTCTCCTATAATCCAAGACTTAGTCTTCCCCACACCATCTTCCCTTCTGTTCCCTCCACATCTACCTCCCACTCTTCACCTCTCAACACCTGCACTGCCTACACTGACCAGGCATCTCAAGGTTCTGCGAACACCATGTCATGTCCCTTGCAAAGCCTCCCTGAACATGCCTCTTCCTGTCATTGGCATCTCTTGCTTTTGTGCTCAGTGTTCCTTGTACCTCTTGGCTGTACCTGACCACTCCTAGCACAGCTTGCTTCCTAACATATCACAATCGCCTGCTTGATTGTTCTGTTGTTCCTTCTCTGGACTCTAAGAACATGATTCTTCCACAAGAGTACGAAGAAGGCTTGTCCTTGAGAGGACCCACTCCCAAGCAGCCAGAGTTCAAGGGACTGCAGGGACCCACAGTACACATGTATGTGTGATAGCCACATACCTACCTTCCAGTACTGAAGAGGACTGGGTATTGGAAGGAACTATGGACTAAGGATTGGGCTGCCAGTCCCAATGTATGCTAATACAAGGCCCCCAAAATTCTGGGATAGCTACATTTGAATCCAATCTATTATAAGTAAAGGTATGCTTTATCAAGACAGGAGGGTTTATATTCCTTTGATTTCTAACTTTGGAAGATTACAGCAGAAGCCAGGGCGAGGGCTCAGTGGTCAGAGCTTTTGCTGTGAAAGCTTGAGAGCTCAAGTTTAAACTTCCAGTACCTTTGTGAAAAGCTGGGGATGGCTACACATGGCTCTAACCCTATAGGGAGTGGAGACAGGAGGATTACTGAGGCTTGCTGCTTCCAGCCTAGTTCCAGGTCCAGTGAGACCCTGTGTCAAGGGAATAAAGTAGAGAGTGACAGAACAGGACCCCTGGCATATGTGCCCCTCCTCCTCCAATGCACATAGACTTAAGCAGATGCAATGTTAACTTCCATTTGCAGTTTGCATTCTTGCCTAGGTGTGCAGATATCAAGGACAGACCCACCCGTGAACATGTACCTTAGTTGCTCATCGTCATACTCCTCGGGCCTGCCCTTGCACCTGGCACACATGACCAGTCAGTGGTATTAATGAATGGCAATATGTTTTCCTTATTTTCAAGATTATGGAAATTTGCCTGGAGAGATGGCTCAGTGATAAAGAACACTTGTTGCTTGCTCTTACAGAGGAACCAGTAGGTGACCTACAACCACCAGCTCCAGGTGTCCAACACCTTTTCTTAGTTAGGGGTACTGTTGCTGTGATGAAACACCATGACCAAAAACAACTTGGGGAGGAAAGGGTCTTTTTTTGCTCACAGTTTCATATAACAGTTTTTCATCAAAAGCAGGGAGAATGGAAACTTACATAGGACATGAACCTGGAGGCAGGAGCTGATGCAGAGGCTGTAGAGGAGTGCTGCTTACACTCCCATGATTTGCTAAGCCTGCTTTCTTATAGAACTCAGGACCACCAGCCCCTAGGTGACTCCATCATAATGATCTGGGGCCTCCCCCCTCAATCACTCACTAAGAAAGTGCCCTACAGGCTTGCCTACCGCCCTATCTTATGGAGGCATTTTCTCAATTGAGATCCTTGTCTTTCAGAGGACTTTAGCTTGTGTCAAGTTGCCATAAAACTATCCAGCACAACTCTTTCTGGCCTCCAAGGCCACCTGAAGTCCCATGAAAACACACACACACACACACACACACACACACACCCCACATTACATATAAACAAATAAAAATAAAGTAAATCTTTAAAATAAAAATGGTTTTTTTTTTAAGATTTACTAATTTTATTTTTATGAGTACACTGTAGCTGTCTTCAGACACACCAGAAGAGGGCATCCGGATCCCATTACATATGATTGTGAGCCATGATGTTCTTGCGGCAACTTGAACTCAGGACCTCTGGAAGAGTAGTCAGTGCTCTTAACCACTGAGCCATCTCTCCAGCTCCAAATTGCTATGTTTTTAAAGTTTTTGAAAATCTAATTGAAACAATAAATCCTGAAAGGTATCTAGTTGCCCAAAGATACTTTTTGTGTATGTGGTTTTAGTAGCAAAAATTATTTAGAAAGCTAGCAAAAGGAACTCTAAATATGTTGTAATCATTTAGATTTTATATAATGACTTACAATTCGCAAAGTAATCTTCCTGATTTAACAAGTAAGGAAATTGCATTCCAGAGAAGGTAAGCTGACAGACTGCATTCTCACAAGAAGCAGAGCCTACATGGGACTGCAGTCAGCAACAAGGAAGAGGCGGCATATGCATCCCGTTCCCCACAGCCAAATGCATTGTAGAATTAATCTTCTTTCTCTTCTTTCAGTGCTTTCCCGCATAATGGCCAAAACACAGGCCTCTCACCGTTCCTGGGGACCCTGAACACTGGAGGGTCGTTACCAGATCTAACCAACCTCCACTACTCAGCACCCCTGCCAGCCTCCCTGGACACCAGCGACCACTTCTTTGGTAGCATGAGTGTGGGGAACAGTGTGGGCAACCTTCCAGCTGCTATGACTCACCTGGGGATAAGAAACTCCTCTGGTAAGTGGAGGGCCTTGGCTGTGTCCCCTGCTGTGTGTGTTTGTGTGGAATGAGAGGCACGGCATCTTAGTGAGGTATTAGAGTGTCCTTGTGGCTTCCGCTCTGGGGTTCCGTTTCTGCTTGTTTGATGAGCTCTGGAGCAGTTCTGCCGTACCTCCTTCTTCACTGCCTTCACAAGCCAATGTGTGCAGAGAACTTGGGGAGGAATGTTTGGGAGTCGAGAAATAGGTCCCATCCCAGGGTGACTAACATTAGCAGTTCTTATCAGCATACGGTGGCCTCTTATCATTTAATCAGTTCCCAGCTCTCCCCAGTTCCTCACTGGATTTCAAAAGGGCAATATTTTAAATTTTAGAAAATTTACAATGGGCCTGATGAAAATATTTATACTTAAACATATATAGATGTAGTAGAAATCTACAACAGTTCAAAAATATTCGAGTGTTCAGACGTGCGTAAGGATGTGGTACTGGCTGTAGTCAGGTTACTTGTAATATGATGTAGTGTTACTGTGCAGGCTTGATTGACCCCAGCCCAGACCCTGTGTTGAAAGATGACTTGATGTTGAACCAGCGCTGCTCTTGTCAGACCCAGAGCAGGTAGTACCCCATCCCCCTTCCACCCCAATTCATGGTGCCTGCTAGAGACTGTGCTGAGGAAAGTTCCATTTGGAAGGGCCCCTCAGAGGTCGGATGTAGGTGGAGGAAGTGGTTGCTGGTTTCCACTCTGGATTCAGTGAGACTCACCAGGCGGGGCAGAGCCTGCCCTCCTGCGGAGCAGTGTGGCTTCAGCTCTGCACGGCTGGTTGCAGGGAACACGCTTATTTTATTTTAGGAGGGCTTTTATTGAAGGCGGTGTCATTTAGTTTTGATACTTCAGAAATGAAGTCATGTATGTGCAAATTCACTGTCAGGAGTGAGTTCTGACATGGCACTGTCTTTGATACAAGGTACTTCAGAGTGTTCCAAGGGGCCTGGGTTGTACTTTAAGAAGACATTGGTCTCATAACTCTGAGTTTCTTTGATTTATTCCACAACAGAAACTCAAACCCATTGAGAGTTCTAGACTCAGAATTCCCCTTTTCGATGAATTCTCAGTGAACAGTGCTACCCAGCGTCACTGAAACAAAACCCGTCGCCCATAGCTCCCTTGGATCTTGAAGAAGCTGGCACTGTAGACTTTGTTTCTAGCTGAGAACCTCGTGTTCAGTCATTGACTATCACCCTCTTCTACACACATAATTTTATGCAGAACACCATTTAGCTTTATAGCATCTCCACCTTAAAAATGTATGGTACAGAGGCTTCAGAGATGACCCATTGGGTAAAAATGTATGGTACAGAGGCTTCAGAGATGACCCATTGGGTAAAAATGTATGGTACAGAGGCTTCAGAGATGACCCATTGGGTACCACTTGCTACTCCTTGCAGAAGACCCAGGTTCAGGTCCCAGCACCTGCTTGATGATGGTTCCTCATCACCTGTGACCCAGTTCCAGGGGATCTGATGCCAGCACCAGCCATGTGCACAGTGCATATACATACATGCAGGCAAGCACTCACACACATAAAATAAAAATATGTATATATCATAAAAATATAAAAAAGCTAAGACAGGTCCATCACAAATTTCAGGCCAGCCTAAGTTACCTTTCTCTTTTCTTTAGCCTGGTATACATGCTTTTGAAATATCTTTAGGCCTTATTTCTGAATGAGGCTTCTTTTGTAATTGAATTCAGATCTCTAGCTCTCCTTACTATTTGAGCTACTGAGCTCTCACCTCTTTCTTCATAGACTGTAACTGTTGTTGTCATCGACGTCGTCGTGGTCGTCATCATTGTTGCTGTTTTGTTTGTGGTTCAAAAGATTGAGCCCAGGGCCTCTGGAATTCTAAGCAGGTTCTCTGCCACTGAGCTATCTATTCTGACTCCACAAACAATTTTTTAAAAATCAACACAAGCACACATATCTGCGTCCTGACTTTTAGCCCAGAGCAGTGGATTGAACTGACCGTGGATGTGGCTGTCAGAGTCCATGCGAGAGCAGCTTTCTTGTTCACTAAGAGGTGCCGTGCACAGGTGGCTTGAGCCAAGTGCCAAGGATCCAGTAGGGCACAGGACAGGGTCTCTAGCTTCCTGGGACTCCTCTCTTAGCTCCCTGGATGATGGAGACCCCATCCCCAGATGGTCTTGCTCATACTAAGATTCACCTCAGAGAAATAAGGAGCTAGCAGAAACGTCCTTCCCACTGAGTTGGGAAACACTGTTAACGGGAAGTTTATACAGAAGCCAAAATCAAAGAGTGGACTTTAAGGCTGAGAGGTCCAGGGGAAGTACGCTCTCCAGTGTTCATAGAGGATCCAGGCCATGTGAGGGCAGATGCTCGTGGAGGCTCTAAGTTGGCTGTTGTCTAGCCTGAGATTCTGTTCTCTGAGTTGGACCTGAGCTCTCCTCTACCCTCCTGCTTGAGCTTCCCCAGGGGTGGCTTCCTCCATCTTCTTTCTGTTTGGGCGCAGTAATTCTCCTCTCACTCAGGCTGGATGCTGGGCAGCAGCTCTCTAAGTGTGCTTTCCTTTCCTTGTCATTGGTACACCTGAGACATTTCCAGTAGGAGAGCTGCCCAGAATCTCCTTCCCACAGAGTCATTGCATGGCTAGTAGGAACTTTGCTTTACTCTTTGGAAAACAAATCTTTGATCCAAAGCCATCAAAAGAACCTTGTGACTCTGTTATCTTTCAGGTCTTCAGAGTTCTCGAAGTAACCCTTCCATCCAAGCCACACTCAGTAAGATGGCACTCTCCTCATCCCTCAAATGCCACCCACAGCCGTCTGTGGCCAATGCCTCTGCTCTCCACCCCTCCATCCGGCTCTTCTCCCTTAGCAACCCGTCTCTTTCTACCACAAACCTGAGTGGCCCCTCGCGGCGCAGGCAGCCTCCAGTCAGCCCTCTCACGCTCTCTCCTGGCCCTGAAGCACATCAAGGTTTCAACAGACAGCTGTCTGCAACCAGCCCACTGAACCCGTACCCTGCCTCCCAGGTGAGAAGGACTTCTGCAGCACCTACACTCAGCAGGCTGAACAGCCGATGGCCTTAACTTCTCTGGGCTGGTTTGGATCTGGTCCAGCATTGTTACACTGCACATCCCTGAGATGCACCCCCTTGCAAGTTCATGCTTGTCTTTTTCCCAGAATAAGAGAGAAGAGGTGTGCATTTATGATTTTATAAAGCAGGTTTGTGATGTTTATTGCCTGAAGTAAATATTAAACAATTTGTAGTCATTGACTCATAAAGTTGGGGCTGGGGAAAGGGCTGGGTATGGAGAATGCAAGGCAGTTCAAGTTAAAATTGCAAATTGTATTTAAAAAATAATGTCAATCACTGACCTAATAACTACAGCAGATCACAGAGAAAACCCCCAAAACACTTGGTGTCCTGACACTTCAATAGTGGATTAACCTCTTCCACTAGATGCTTGAGAAACAATACTCTGATTATATAAAACCCTAGCTGTAATGAGACTGACAGCTCTCTAGAAGTTTGCTTAGAAAGGCGTATCTGGAAGCCTCAGACCATTATGGATGTGGAGGAATGTGACATTGGGCTAGCTGGCTTTGTTTTTATTCTAAACTCTTAGGGTGTGCCTTCTTACCATAATCACAGGTAAATATAGTTTTGACCCATTTGCCACACCCTAGATACATTATAACATCATTAACTAGTC